>CM075817.1:15148375-15386959 GCA_037975025.1 Excoecaria agallocha | reverse complement strand
AAATGTTTCATGCCAATGATTTAAGATCGAAGGTATGAACGAGGCCTTTTTTATCACACCACAAGATTATGATGAGCCTAAAAATGTAAAAGAAGCTCTCTGGTGCCCAGCTAAAGATAAATGAATTAATGTAATGAAAGAAAAAATGGATTCCATGAGATTGAACCATGTTTAGAAATTGGTTGATCTACCTGAAGGATGCAAACCAATTAGAAATAAATGAATTTTCAAAATAAAATAAAAAGTTGATGGCAGTATCGAAAGATACAAGGCTTAATTACTCGCTAAGGGGCTTACACAATAGGAAGGAATTGACTATGAGAAAAATTTTTACCTGTTGTTAGATTTACGTTGATAAGGTTAATTTTAGCCTTGGTGGCTAGTTTAGACCTAGAACTACATCAAATGGATGTAAAAATTGCTTTCTTCAATGGAGAATTAAATGTAAAAATCTATAGGGAGCAACCTATAGGTTTTATTAAAAACTGCAGTGAATATAAGGTTTGTCAATTGATAAGATCGATTTATAACCTAAAGTAGTTTTCGAGATAATGGTATTTGATATTTCATGAAGCCATCATATCAAATAAGTTCAATATGATTGATGAAGATCATTGTGTTTATTCCAAAAGTTTGAAAAATAAGTTTGTCATTTTAACGTTATATGTAGATAACATACTTATAGCAAGAAATGACAAAGAATACGTAAATCTTATCAAAGATTGGTTGTCATCCAATTTCGAGATGAAAGATATGGATTAATCATATTATATCATTGGAGTTAAGATTTCAAGGGATCTCTCAAGAAGATTATTGTCATTGTCTCAAGAGACATACATTAACAAAGTTCTTGAATGATTTAATATGCAAAATTATAAGCCTATAGACAACCCCATTGCTAAGAATCGATCTCTTAGCAAAAGCATATGCCCTAAGATAAAAAAGCAGATAGAATGTAAGAATAACGTTCCATATGCCAGTGTCGTGAAAATTTTGATGTATGCAATGTTGTGTATTAGACCTGATATATGCTATGTTGTGGGCATGGTAAGTAGATATCAATCTAACCTAGGCAAAGCACATTGAAAAGTGGTAAAAAGGATACTTAGTTACCTCAAAGGTACCACAGATTATTCTCTCTATTTTCAAGAAAATGATTTGTATTTGAGAGGATATATGGATGCTGATTAGGGAGAAGATATGGATGAGAGAAAATTCACATCAGGTTATATTTTCTTGCTAGGCAAGGATACCATTTCATGGAGTTGCAAGAAATAGACCTATGTTGCCCTTTCAACAATAGAAGTTGAATTTGTCATTTTCTCAACTATAGTACAAGAGGTAATTTGGTTAAAATGGTTTATGGATCATCTAAATATAATTGCCTTAGAGGAACCTGTAACAGTCTATAGTGACAATCAGGCATCAATAGCTTGCATTAAAGATCTAAAATTTTATAGTAGGACAAAGCATATCGACATTAAGTATCTATACACTAAAGATATTGTTGTACGAGAAGAAGTGAACTTCAGTATATTTCTATACATGATATGTTAGCAGATCTTTTAACTAAACATGTATCAAAAGATGTGTTTAAAAGACATGTTAGGTCTCAGGATTTGTGTAGGATTTAATTTATACTGTAATATCTTGATATAATTATTTAATAATAATAATAATATTTGAGTTCATTGTTGGCAATACATGAGTGTGAATGTTTATTCATGAATATTTACTATTATAAGATAGAGCACATCAGACAGAGAAGTAATCCACTCACATGGATGTTTACATTAGTTTTGTCAATATGTTAACAAAGTCTAATATGAGGTAATTTTCGAATAAAGTGATTTTGAGAACCTGTTTAAAATAAAAGTATCGTCTTATAGAAATTACAAGATTAGTCTTGTTGATGTGCAAGATAAAGACACATATGAGGTTGTGTGCTTTGGATTAAGATCCAAAATAGGATTAAGAATGATCCGATAAAATGTTAAACATAACTATCATATTCTATCTAGAAAGTTAGAAGTAGTCCTAAAGTAAGTGGATTAAAGTTGGATGTTTTGGTGCATTACAACCTTATGCTTCTATATGGTGTTAAATAATTATCAGACATGCACTCCTTTAAGGAAAAGAAGAGAATACCATAGCACATGCACCATACCATATGTGCTTAAGTTGACCAAGGGAAGAAAATCTTATATGAATGATCTCAAATTATTTCTAGTGTGAGATCCTAAGTTTTTGACCCTCATAACCCTTAACTTATACCAAAAATATAGTTTAGTGTGGCTAGCTTAGTTAGTCTCCAAAGGGTCATGAAAAAATTTTGGCTCGGCGAATGTAACTAGAAAAGTGAGTTGAACTATGATAGATAACATATAGTAAATGGAGAAGATATTTTTCGATTGCATTCGGTGGTTTCGTGTTCACCGGATAAGCTATTATAGTCTTTATAAGTAGAGACACAATAGTGAACATAAAAATTATTTTTATGAAGTCATGAGGTAAAACAACAAATATGAGAAAATTATCTAGGGTTTGGCAACTCAGAGTTTGTGATGGAGAGATATTTCTTATTGTATATTAAAATGGTATCAAATACAATATGAGTATATATAATAAAAAGGAAAACTAATGACAGCTAAGAATAGATATTACAGTTAAGAATAGATATAAGATAATAACAAATATTCAAACTATTCAAACAGAATGAGTAGATAGAATTGGTCAGCAGTGATTATCTTCAATACCCCCATTCAAGCTGATGGTGAAATGTTGTGTAATCGAAGCTTGTTGAAGATGAAATTAAAGGATTTCTTGGCAATAGGTTTTGTATGTATATTTGCTAGTTGATCCTTATAAGAGATGGAGCTGACCTGAAGACATTTGGCTTGAAATAATTCGCGAATGAAATAAAAATCACATTCTATATGTCTTGTGCGTGCACTGAAAATAGAGTTAGTGGAGGGGAAGACAGCGTCAAAAATTTTAAAAAAGGAATAATCCGTTGGTTGATGAAATAAAAGTTAAAATGGAATGGCTTTAGACAGAGATTGTGTAGGCATGCGATTGATGATAAAAATTGTTGTTTCAAAGGAAAAATGCCAATACTTAAAAGGGGTACTACTGTGGCCAAGGATAGATAAGCAAATGTCCACTATATGTCTTATTTTCCTTTCAGCCGTTCCATTTTGTTCATGAGTATGAGGGCAAGTAATGCGATGATGAATACCAATTTGCTTAAAAAAAGTGTGTAAAGAACGATATTCACCACCCCAGTCAAAATTAAAAGATTTAATAGTGGTATTAAATTGGCATTCTACCAAGGATTGGAATTGTTTAAACACATTAAGAACATCACTTTTAGCTTTGAGAGGAAAAACCAAGTAAATAAAGAATAGTCATCAATAAAAATAACAAAATACTTATGACCAGATGAAGACATGATAGGAGCCGGTCCCCATACATCAGAATGAATCAAATCAAGGGGAGCAGAACTCTGATGATGTGTCATAGGTAAGGACAAGCGATGCAACTTTCCTAAACAACATGCCTTACAATTATTTAAAGAATGAGAAAAACTAGAACATGGTAATTGAAATTGCCTAATGAGATGTTTAACAGAAGGAACATTATGATGACCTAATCGAGCATGCCATTGGTGAAGAGTAGCAAGGTAGGCTTGAAAAGGAGAAGAACTGGAAGACTGCAACTTGTACAATCCATTATCAGTGGTTCCTTGGAGGTGTATTTTCTTGGTGGCTTTGTCCTTCACAAGACAAGATTTATCATCAAATTCAAAGGCACAATTGTTATCTTTGCAAATTTTTTTAACTGAGAGCAATGGTTTGGTAATAGAAGGTATGTGCAGAACATTGTTTAAAACAAATGATTGATTGCAATTTAAGATTTTACTCTTACTGATACGAGAATTAGAAGACCTTGTCCATTGCCAACTATGAGCTGATCATTACCTGTATACTCGTCATGAATGGATAATGATGCAAGATTAGGGGTAATGTGATGACTAGCTCTAGTGTCAGGATACCAATCAAAGAAAGAACCCGAAGAGGAATTCTAATCAACCTGACTGATGTTAGCTTGAGGAGTGGACTGATTATAGAAGCCAGGACGAGGTGGTCGATAGATAAACTGATTGAAATGAGAAGGTCTAGTGAAATTATGATAAAAAAGTCTCCTACAATCAATGGAAACATGATTGTTATAACCATAAATTTGACACTGAATAGAATTAGACCTTGAGTAATTAGGCCGGCGAGTTTTATGGAAGTTGGTTGAATTCTTGCGACTGAAATTTATAGATGCAGGGGCTGAGGACCGTTGTGCCATATTAGCAATCGGAGATGATGATTGTTGAGCCTTCAGGAGTAGCTCATAAGATACCAATTGTCTATATAAATCATAGAATGAAGGAGGATCAATTCGTTGTTGCAAACCACCAATTACACCATTGAAATCTGAGCCAAGGTTTCGAAAGACAATAGCGTTGAACTCAGCTATAGAGATCGGTTGTCCGGCCAAGGATAAATTATCTGCAATATTCTTGGCCTTGAAAAGATAGTCAGAAATGGTCATGTCATTCTTGGAAAGTTTATGAAGCTCAATGTAGAGTTGTGTCCTTTGTACATTGTTTACCATGCCATAAACAGAGGAGAGTGCTTGCCAAATTGCAGAAGCTGAATTCAGACCAATTAAATAAGGATAAACTTCCTCGAAAATAGAAGAGAGAAGCCAAGAGAATAAAATTTAATCTTTATTAAACCAAGTGGTGTAGGCTGGATTTATCTCTTCTTTTTGTGTGGTTGGATTGACAATTGTTTTAGGCGGAACTGGTTCGGTTCCATACAAGATATCATGTAAGTTATAAAAGTTTGACAAGGGCTGGAATTGTAGCTTCCAAGGAATAAAATTTTTGGAATTTAATTTTATAGAGAAGGTCTGTTGAATGTTTGTGGGAGTTGAAGGAGAAATAAGTGTGGGTAAGGAAAGGGTAGAAGAAGAGATTGCAGAGGAGGAATAAAAAGAGGTAGATTGTGATGGAGAGATATTTCTTATTGTTTATTAAAATGGTATCAAATACAAGATGAGTATATATAATACAAAGGTAAACTAATTACAGCTAAGAATAGATATTACAGTTAAGAATAGATATAAGATAATAACAAATATTCAAACTATTCAAACGGAATGAGTAGATAGAATTGGTCAGCAGTGATTATCTTCAATATGGCATATAAGTATGAGAAGATATTATTTCTTGAGATGCTATATATCCCTAATAGGTGTATAGCAATAGTGTTCTCGATGTATGCTGGTCACACGAACTATCTTCCTGCATGATAGGAGAGAAAGACTAAAAATTGTTTTGTCATGTGCGAGTGGAAGATGAAAGAGTTTGGAATACGTCTATGACTAGCGAAATGAGAAATTGATCCCGATATAAATGAGAATATATTGAAACATAAAATAATATACATGAAATTAGTTCTATATTGGGATTTTCCTTAATTAAAAAATCTGTCATTATTAGTGAAGATTAATATGGGCAATTACCTAATTTAAATTAGGTACCTCATATATTAATGGTAAATATTTTTTCCTCTACTTAATTTGTGTAATTGTCAATTTAATTCATACTAATTAGGAAAATTAATATTACCTTAATTGGAGCCTTATATAAGGGCTAAAATCCTGCATTTTAGGAATGCAAGAAAAACTCCCATACTGAAACTCTGCCGAATTCTTTCCACATAATTATCTCCTTTCTGTTGTAGTTTTTAGTTCGTGGCATTAGAATTTTCATCCTAACGATTGCGAGGTGTGGGTGAGAACTAGACCGGTGACTTGAAAATTGGACGATCTCAATGTTTGTAAATGTGCACTTTGAGAGATATTTATTTTTATTTCTTGTGATACATCATGGTATATATATTTTAATTATTATTATTTAAAGAAAGTAATTTGTTTAAGTCCTCTAATTTTATCTTTTCCTAAGTTTTAATTAATTACCATTAATTTTAAATAAAGTACACATATTTTAAAAAATTTATTAATTTTAGAGTATAACATAAAAATTTGACTTTTAAAAAAATTTTAAATAAAAAAACATGCAAATTTAATAAAAATTATTTGGGACGTGAAAAAAAATAGTTATATCAACAAGTAGAAATGCAGAACGATAACAATTTATTAAGCCTTTGATAAATCATATGATCGACAAAAGAGATCTGTTGGCAATGTTATTGCTAGCCAACACATCTAACAATAGAACAAGTTTGGCCAATTTAAGAAAGGAGACAATTCATATTATATTGAATGAATCTCTTTCGCAATCTATTCTATTTTTATATTCTAATCTTTAAGAGTTATCCAAATAATAACATCAAATCTTTCTAGTAATCACATTGACGATAAATAATTACTCTCTTTGTGTTACTTTAAAATGTTATTTTTATTATTTTATATTATTCCACTTTAAATGTATTTTTCGAAATTTAAAAAATAAATTTACATTTATATTCCTATTTATTATATATTTTATTAAATATTTTTATCACTTCTTATTTTTAACTAAAATTAAATAAAATTTTTAAAAATATAAGAGAATATTTTTATCAATAACTATAGATATTTAATAAAATTGAATTATTTTAATTTTTTTAACTTTTATAAAAATAAAAAATTATATTTCAAAATGAAACTAACATATGTTAAATAATAATTAGCAAATATGTTTTAATAATTGAGATTAGGTTTGTTTGATATTTGTCAATATTATATATATATATATATATATATATATATATATATATATATATATATATATATATATATATATATATATATATATATATATATATATATATATATATATATATATATAAGTTGTCATATCTAGAAGTTGTTTAATTGTTAATTCAAAGCAATTGACATATTCTTCTAATGCGTCCTTTTTAAGTTGTCAGCTGTAACATTTCATGAAATCCATCCACCCATCTTTTAAAATAAATTAAGTCAAACGGCTATTAGTACGTCACCCATGAAAAAAAAAAAAAACAGAACTTTAAAATTTCTTTCATAATCACTTGAAATACATCTGGAATTATCTTATGGAATTACTCAAGAAAAAGAAATTATTAACGACGCATTCGGTAAAATTGTCTGTGTTTGATTTTTAGTTTTTTCAAATTCAAAAATTATTTTTAATTTTTATTCTTTATTGTTTAAAAACTGTTTTATTATTTGTTTTAAAAAAAATATTCTAATATACATTAATAGATATTATACATATATATAATCTAATTATTAATATTGAATAATAAATATTTAATGAAATTTAAAATTTGAAATCTATTGCATTAAAAAAATTATCATAACAAGAAAAATCAATCATTGTTTAAGAAAAATTAACAATATAAACATCAATTATTATAATTCAACTACAATCTTTGTGCTATTCTATTTTGAGTACTATTTATTTTGATAAAATTAACTTATATTTATATCAATAGTTTTCCGTGGCTCTGACGTACTGGTTTCATTATTTTGTTGATCATTTAATAGCACAATATTTTCATTTGTATACTCTATAAATAAAGAGTCTATGCTTCGCTGCATTCTAATAAAATTATGAATTACATAACATGTAAGAGGTGTATATTTTTGACGTTTTATGTCACATGAAGGCATACCTCTAAGGATGAAAAAACGTTCATTCAAAACTCCAAAACGACGTTATATAACATTACATAACGAAAAATGCCTATAATTAAATAATTCTTTTGGACTTGTGGATTTGATCATTCAAATGGTAGTTTTGCCCACGGTATGGACTAAGAAATCTAGGCATATTAGCATACCCTGAATCAATCAAATAATATTTATCTTGTATAGGAATAGGAAATTTATTTGCCGGATTAGAAATATATTCTAAAATAATTCTTGAATTATTTGTCATTCCTTCCTAGCCAGTCATAACGAATGTGAATCGCATATCAAATGAGCAAGCACACATAATATTCTGTGTTAGGACTGTTTTCTTTACATGGTATGAAATTTATTGATCGACTGAAATTCATGTAGAAATGTGCATGCCACCTATAGTTCCAATACAATTTTTTTATACAAGTAACAATTAACAAGCAATATTAAATAAATTATAAAAAATTTAAAATTTGTTGTTACCTTGAAAAATAGATAGTACTTTGAATTATTTTTTATCTTCTAAAGTATTTCATCAAACAATAGAGAGACAATTATATGTTTAGATATTGAACAAATAGCATACAAAACATTCAGAAAATGTCTAGAAATCATATTTGTTGAATGTTGAAAGGGATCTGCTACAACTCCCTGTCAATCATTTTGACAAATGATGAGAAAGAAATTGCCACTTGTTCTTGCACTAATAAAAACTTAGAATTTTTTAATGTTGTTCCCAATTTTAATTTCTCACATAAACTAATAAAAAAATTCTTGTCCATCCAAAATAAATCATAACATGTCATTGAATGACCATTTAATACCTCAATAATCCATTCATAACCTGTTAATTTTGAAATTATTTGAGGTCTAGGTTTTTATTGCATATAAAATTGTACTTATAATTCACATAAATCGTCAATAATTGTTCAAATTTTTCATCAGAATCGGGAAAAAAATCATCCAAATTCATATTCCTGTCAAAATAAAAAAACAATTAACTTAAAAAATCACTAAAAGTAATATCTATGTATAATAAATAAAAGAAATATATTCCAACCAATTGCTAATAATAACCAAATCTTTAATGTCAATTAAAAAAAATCCAACATCAAATAGAATGTTTGTATAGCTCAATGATAACAAACTAAGGAGATGCAAAAAAGTAATAACAAATTTAAAATCAAATTTGGATATTCAAAATCTAATCTTTCTTTCTTTCTCCAAATATGGCCGAAAAATCTCTATCCATAATGATTCATCATCGATAAGCTTAGCATTTTTTGCAAAAAACAATCCATCAAGGTTTTGCAATGCTTTAAGAATTTTAAAACTGATTTTTTATCACGGTTCAATTGTATTTCAAAATTATCCCCTGAATTACCAACTAAGGTGAATGTTGTTCTTGAACTCATTTTACTTTTTTTTTTTAACTTTCTCTAATGCTAATCAATGCTTGAGCCATCACATTTTGAAATAATTCTCTTTTTTTCGACTATTAGCCCTTTCATCACTTATTTTTTAACCTTTTCTTTTTATTTGTATCTTTATCCTCTTCATCAAAACTATCAAATTCTTTGTTATTATTTTCGTCTTCACTAACATAAAGGCTTTATCACATATCGTCATTTGTAATAACTTGACTAGTCATTGAGTTGTATCCAATTCCTGTCTCTTTCAATAAATTATGAAAATTTTTCTATCAGTTTCTTAGACTATTAAACTTATTCTTAAATTGAATTGGAATATACTCTTGGCTGGTTTTTTTTTATAAGATCTCTACTTTGTATCCATGCACTTTTAGTGAGAGTGGTTATTTTTCGATATTTGTTATTTACTTCCTCAAACAATAATGTTATAAAATAATCTTCAATTTGTGAAGACCTAATTACTCCATCATGTCCAACATCAATAGTATTGCTATTATTTATATTCACTCCTTGATCTAAGCTCTCCATTTAAATAAAAAAAACTAAACTAAAATATAAAAAATATAAAATTAATTAATAAATAAATCATTTAACTCATCAACAAGCATACTTTAATTCCAACACAATGCCTATATTAACTGTAGAACATCAAGTATACCCATAAATAGCCAAAAATCATAAATCCAATAATTTACAACAATTATTTTTCCTTTAAAAAAAGCAAAAAAGTGAAGTTACATGATCAACAAGAGATAGTGCAAACACATGAAGCCAAAACACATAAACCTGTGAAATTTTTATTTGACAGATGAGTTAATTTTATTGTTTTAATTTGATATGCACACATTTTCCCATAACTAGTGCAAGTTTTGAGATGATATAATTAACCTTATAATCTGCTGATTGGCTGAAAATAAAATTGTAGGTTGATTGGCCCTTTATCTAATTTTCATGGCCTTATTATGTCCTAAGCACTTGTAATAAAGTTGAAACCAATCTGCATAATATATATAGTCATAAAATTGGTGATTAGTTTCGATAATAATGGATCCCACATGCTTAACCAACCATCGATTTGTCTTTATCAAACTTTTTCATGTTTGGTCAAGCTCAAGCATCAAAATATATCAATCATTCATTTATTTTTTTATTTCAATATAATCACCTTCTTTGCTCTTAGAAAATAGTTAGCAGTTAATCATGTCTTCTCTATTCTATTTGCTGCTCTATTCTTTGTAGCTTGAAATATAAGTTCTTTCATTTTTACTATTTTTGAAATATTAAAAAAATATAGATTAAGAATGAATTTTAACTTGGTAATTTTTTTTTTGATAAAGGGAAAGTGAAGTAAGAGCTCGGATTCAAAATTTTTCAGAACATTGGAATCAACATTTACTATTATAGTATCCCATTAAAACTTTAACTTGGTATTTTAATTTTGTCATAGTATATTAGTCTTGAATTCGAACCCCAATTGAAAGTAATAGGAATACTAATTACTTCTTTTATGACTATTCATTATTTGATCAAGATTACTAACTTGCTATTGACTTTCCATTATTAAAGTTGGTACAACTTGATATAAATTGCCAACCATGCGTATGTAACAACTGTTAAAGCCATAATTTACAAATTTTGAACTCTTAAGATATAAACAAGCTAGGAAGAAAAATAAAAATGAGTTACAACTCAGTTATAAGATTGAAGAAATGAATATTACTTATTTTCTATTCACTTATATTTACAATTGCAAAAGATGGCTTCATATATAAATTCTACTACTAAAAATAACAATGGTTATTATTTATTGTAAAATATAAACCTTTTATAATAAAAGCAAAAACTATTTTAAGAATCATTAATTATTTATTTTAATGTAAAAACTTAAATTTTCAAGTTTGCTATTTTTAACACAGCCCCTCAAACTTGAACAATTTTTATTCTAAGTATCTCTCTCAACTTTTTGAATCTATCTATGGGTAAAGGTTTAGTAAGCATATTTGTGACGTCCTCCATCATATTACAGTACTTTAAATTGATTATTCCTTACTTTACTTGATCTCTAAGAAAATGATAATACCGTAGTAAGTTTATTTTGCAGATAACCAAATTTTTGCATAAGATGTGAGGCCCTAAATTATACCTTAGTAGTAATTGGACATGTTTAGGATGCATTAGAAAGGTGATACACAGAGTTAAGTGCTTTGAGAGTAATAAGGGACCAAAAGAAAATTAAATTAAAAGATCAAGGGCAAAATGGTAATTTCATATTAACTTATACTTATGCATAATTGAAGAAAAATATAGCATTAAAGGACTCAATTATAAAGGAAAAAAGAAAGTTTTTGGTTAAGAATGAGGAATTGAAAGGAAATGAGGGCCTAAATGTAAATTAAACTAAGGACCAATGGGATGAAGACATGTAGCCATGTCTCGAGGTCTCTTAAAAGTGGACATAAATTCATGAGAATTAAAAGAAAAAAGGTGGCTAGCCATTTAAGGCATTCCATACAAGTGAATTTCTGCTCTTTTTCTTTAATTCCCTCTTAAGAAGTCTTTTTGCTCATAGTTGCTCAAAGGGTGTAGAGAGAGAATGTAAGGACTCAAAATAGGCCATAGTAGAATTCAATGGCATTATCATATTATTAATATCTAATCAAGATTAATTATAGAAATTATTATAAGTTAAGACTTTCTGAATTAATGATCTCATATGGTAAAGGGTTAGAGATTCAATTAAAATTATGGTACACAAGGGTACAATTGAAAAGAAATTATAGTTAAGTGGTCATTTGTGATATAATTATGTATTAGTGGGTAAAATTAATAAAATAAAGGTAGATGGGGTATAATTAAAGAAAAAAAGTAATCATGGAATTAAATTGGAAAGAAAGAACAAATGGTGACATATTTCTAACATGCAAATAGATGAGGGAGCATAAAGATACTTTGCCCTTCTATTTAAGTGTTAGAACCTTTGCATGTTGGAGAGAGAAAATGTTTTCTTGGTTCTTGAGATTAGGAGAATGAATTTGGCAAGAAAAAAAGAAGAAAGAAATGCAAATTTTCATTCTTCCCTTCATCTCTCACTAAAAAGTGTAATCCCTCTTCTTACTCTCTCTCTTGTAAAATCCATCAACATGTTTTTTTTCTCTACTTTCTCTTAATGATTTTGGTCTCTTAACTAATTAGAACACTATTGAGTTGTTGGAAGTTGCATATGAGGGTTTGAGATGAGGAATCTTCAAGATATGCAATAGCAAGGAAAGAGGAAGAAGAAGAAATCAAGAGAAGGAAGTCTTGATGGTAGATTTGGTATTCCGTTAAAGGTTAGGGATTTTTACTCACTTTCATATGGATTTAACTATAGAAAATATGGATAAAATGTGTAATGGAATGTATTTTGGGTTGATATTATATTATTCAAATGAAATCTAAAGGATTATATCTTGCATGTTTTAATTTGTTGAAGATTTAAGAAGTAAAAATCTAGGTTGGTTCATTAGGAATTAGTTTGTGTATTTTAAGCATATCTCAAGTTTTATAACTCTAATTTAGGTAATTTAAGTTAGTAATTAAACTTAAGAATGGACTTTTAATTTTGTAGAAGAAACCGGAGTTTGATTCTACATCTAAGTGTCATTAAATCTAACTTGAAGTTAATTTTAAACTGCTGCCTAGTTTTTATGATCATGTTGTTGTATTTTTGCTATAACTTTTTGTAGAGAAGTCAAAATCCTTTGAGATATAGTATATGATGGCATTTTTACGAGAAAGTGTATACAAGTATATACAGTACTAAAGATTGTATAGTTTTTCATTGATTACTTACTTGAGTAAAATTATATAAATTGTTATATGAATTATGCAAATTATGTATGCACTAGAGAAGGCATATTTTTACATGATAATGTACGCATGCAAATGGAATAATATAAGGGCAATCTTAATATATGAAATGAATATGAACATGGTATTACATGCAAATAGAGTTTAATTATGGATAGATAGGCGCCTATAGGGATTATTATAGCCGTCATAGTTTGGCCCGAATGGGTCTAAAGTATAGTTGATCCTATTTGGATCATGAATAACCCTGTTTGGGTTGTTAGCCAACTATCTTGGTTCGTTTGACCAGTCTATCGATTTGATATCTTCAGATATGCACCATTTTGATACCTCAAGTATCCACTGTTCCCATTATCCACCTTTAGAACTTAAACAGGCTATCTAATATGATTACAGTAATTGAACTAAAAGCACAAATGCTCCTATATCATCGTTTAAGTAATATGAATCATTTTAATCATAGTTATGGCTGAAATTATAGTATATGGAATATATGATACATGTATGAGGCTACATTATAAAGATGAGAACTTGGCATTTTAGAATCACATAGTCTTACTAGACCAAGAAGTCATGCATATGAACTTGCATGATATTGATACTTTATCAACGATCTAAATGATGAATACATGATCTTTATAGTTGAATGCTTCTTATATGATTATATATATATGTGTGTGTGTGTGTGTGTGTGTGTGTGTGTGTGTTACCTTTAAAAACATCCATGTATATCATATGAAAAAGTATGACTTAGAGTGAAAGAGTATTTGGTTATTATATGTATGAAAATCCTTGAGACGGTTTTAAAGTGTTTCCTATACCTAAGAATGCATGATATATGAAATGGTATTTGATGTTTTGCAAAAGTATACAGGTTGATGTATAACACTATAACTACATGTTACTTGTTGAATTTTGTGTAATTGATATGAGTGGTATGTATGACATATTACATGATAATATAAATAAGTTATGGACTCATAACATGTGAATTTGATTTATGTGGAGATAGAAGTGCAAGGGTAGTATTGCAATAATTTATAGAGTTTGTATAGTACTCAAGGTAACGAAATGATAGCTTAATAATAATAATAATAATAATAATAAGTATTCAAACATATAGAAACATGTCCTATCCGTGAAGTACACTATACTTATATATAAGAAATGGAAATTAATTAAATTTATTTTATATTTAAAGAGGTAGTTTATTAACTTAAAGTCTTATGATTATAAGATGGCTTTTATGAATGTGGATTGATATTGCCATATCTTAAAAATAGTTAAAGTATATGGATATATATGAGAGTAAATAAGTGGTAAATAAATGGCATAGTTAAAGAGTGTTTTCCAATTGATATTTTTTTATAAGAAAGACTTGTACGTTAAGATGATTAGTCAAGAATAACATAAAGGAATTAAGAAAATAAACTTGATGTATAAGATTTTCGAGATCAGATGAATATTGTTATAAGTATGAAACCAATAAGCAATGGAATACCAATAAGTACCTAATATTGGTTAAAAGTGTAAATAAAAGATATAGTCTCTGAAGATCTCTGTGAATATGGTTTAAATGATTATTTATATGCCTAAAGTTATACTTATATGTGATTGCATTTTTGATGACCTTTGTAAGAGGTCATCCACATGTCTTATGTTTTCCCATTGAGCTTTATAGCTTAGCATAGGTTCTGTAGATAAGACTTTTGCATAGGGACGTTCTCTATATCAAGAAAGGCCAACACAAGACTGATAAGAGTTGATGTAGGGATATTTTATGTTAATGTTATTAGGCATATGAGGATGTATTTAATATGTGTATATTGAATTATAACCAACTCATGATATGACTAAGCAAGTATATGCATGCACGTAGAACCTAAAGTAACACATACATAACATGGTATGCATGATGTTAAATATGAGATATAGAATGTAAATAGTTATAGTAACATCCATATGAATATATGATATAGCATGACATGAGTAATGGTAATATAATGACCATATGAATAATAATATACAGGTATGTTAGTGACGAAAAAATGATCAATATAACTAATTGGATATAGTTAATAGGTTATTGTTACAGAGAGTGTTACATTTTGGTATCAGTGTGAAGGTTTAGTCATTTCTGGTCTATAAGAGTCTAGCAATTGTGTCATAGAAAGTTATAGAGTGTTGGCCAATGCAGATATCCTTGTTTTGCTATGATGAGACTTGAAATAGGATGATTTGAAAGAATATGAAAAAGAGGTTAGAAAAGTTACAGCTTCGGTGTTTTGAATTTAACTATCCCCGATGCCATTGTTGTATTCTGAGATGAGATAATTGTTTCAAAAGTAGAAGGTTTCTGGATATGAACCATAGCTTAATTTGAATTTTATGATAGTTATTTGACTATACGATATTTAGAGATGTCGAAAGAAAATAGAAATAAGAGTGTAGAGAAAAATGAAAACAAGTAAAATAAAAGTGGCACAATAGTATAATGTGAAAAAAAGTTTAAAGATTTTATATGTATTTTGGAACAAGAGGTAAATCATAATGAAAAGATACAAATTTCTAGATTTAATCATATTGGTACAGACCGAGAGAATTGAGCCTCTAATGAAGTGAGATGGCATTGAAGGAACTTCTAGTATCTATATTCTTCCTTTTTATTGTTATTATATATTGATATATTCTGATACCAGAAATATTTATATACACTTTTGGAATTATATATATATATATATATATATATATATATATATATATGATGAAAGCTTTCAAGGTGACTTGTATATGTGATAGTATATCTCTGGGGATCTTAACTTTGGATCGAATAGTATAAGATATGTTCATATGAATAGTGTTTGAGATTATAGTATATGATGTGATTAGAGTATATATATATTATTTCTGTATGGCACATGATAAAGAGTTTATATATAGTGGATAAGGTTTTTGCATATGTGAAGTTGCTGTGAGAAAATTGAGGTTAGTTACGATGCTCTATATACCTGTTAGTGATTCCTTGATAGGCATGGGCAGTTGACTAAACATTTCATAGCTGAGATGGGGCAAAACATATGCATTACATAATACACATATGTAATTCTTTGCATACATGAAAGCATAATTCACTTATAGCACAATATCATATTACATGTACAGGCCCCGACTAAAAAAAAAGGAAAATGACATTATATATGATGAGCATAGCAATAATATAATAGTATGATAATATTGCCCTTATTTGGAGATAGAGGTTTATGAGAAGTGAATCAAGTTAAAGAAAAAACCTAGAGAAGTTAGTAGAGATAGTAATGAATGAAGGTTGATTGTGATAAATATAGAAGTACAGACAGAAATATAGAAATAGCAGTGATGTATATGAGTAAAAGTTACAAGTATGAATATTGAGGACGAAATTCTTTAAGGGGAAGAGAATTGTAAAGATCCAAAATAGGTCATAGTAGAATTCAAGGGCATTATCATGTTATTAATATCTAGTCAAGATTAATTAGAGGAATTATTATAAGTTAAGACCTTGTGGATTAATGGTCTCATGTGGTAGATGGTTAGAGATTCAATTAAAATTGTGATATACAATGGAGCAATTGAAAAGAAATTATGGTTAAGTGGTCATTTGTGATATAATTATGTATTAGTAGGTAAAATCAATAAAATAAAGGTAGATGGGGTGCAATTAAAGAAAAGAAAGTAATCATAGGGTCAAATTGAAAAGAAAAATAAATGGGAACACATTTCTAACATGTAAATAGATGTGGGAGAATAAAAATATTTTGCCATTCTATTTGAGTGTTAGAACCTATGCATATTGGAGAGAGAAAATATTTTCTTGGTTATTTCAAATTTTCATTCTCCCCTTCATCTCTCACTAAAAAGTGTAATCCCTCTTCTCTCTCTTGTAAAATCCATCAACATCTCTCTTTTCTCTTCTTTCGCTTGATGAATTTGGTCTCAACTAATTATAACACTCTTGAGTTGCTAGAAATTGCATGTGAGGCTTTGAGATGATGGATCTTCAAGATATACAATAGCAAGAAAAGAGGAAGAAGAAGAAGTCAAGAGAAAGAAGTCTTGATAGAAGATTTAGTGTTCCATTAAAGGTTAAAGATTTTTACTTATCTTGCATGTGGATTTAACAATAGGAAATGTGGATAAAATGTGTAATGGGATGTATTTTGAGTTAATATTATATTCAAGTAAAATCTAAAGGATTATATCTTGCATATTGTAATTTGTTGAAGATTTCAAAAGTAGAAATCTGGGTTGGTTCATTAGGACCCAATTTCTATATTTTAAGTATGTCTCGAGTTTTATAACTCTAATTTGGGTAATTCAAGTTGGTAATTAAACTTAAGACATGGACCTTTAATTTCGTAGAAGAAACTAAAGTTTGATTTTGCATCTAAGTATTCTTAAATCTAACTTGAGTTGTTATAATCATTTTGTTGTATTTTTTCTATAAATTTTCGTAGATAAGTCAAAATCCTTTGAGACAAAGTATATGATGGCATTTTTACTAGACGGTGTATACAAGTATATACGCTAAAGATTGTATAGTTTTCCATTGATTACTTACTTGAGTAAAATTGTAAAAATTGTTATATGAATTGTGCATATATGTTTATGCACTAGAGAAGATATATTTTTACATGATTATGTACACGTGCAAATGGAATAATAGAAGGACAATTTTGATATAAGAAATAAACATGAACACAGTATTGCCTGTAAATAGATTTCAATTATGGATATATAGGTGCTTATAGGGATTATTGTAGCTGCCATAATTTGGCATAAATGGGTCTAAAGTATAGTTGATCCTGTTTGGATCATGAACAACCTTGTTTGGGTTGTTAGCCAACTATCTGGGTTCGCTTGACAAGTCTATAGTACAATTGGCCCCATTTGGGTCTATCGATTTGATATCTTCGGATATCCACTGTTTTGATACCTTCAGATATCTACCGTTCCCGTTATTCACCTTTAAAATTTAAGCAGACTAACTAATATGATTACAGTAATTGAACTAAAAGCACAAATACTCCTATGTCATCGTTTAAGTAATGTACATTATTTTAATCACATATATGGCTAAAATTATAGTATATGGAATACATGATACATATATGAGGCTACATTATAAAGATGAATACTTGGCATTTTAGAATCACAGTCTTACTAGATCAAAAAGTCAAGCATATGAACTTGCTTGATATTGATACTTTATCAAAGATCTAAATGATGAATACATGATCTTTATAGTCGAATGCTTTTTATATGATTATATGTGTGTGTGTGTGTGTGTGTTCGTGTGTGTGCATGTGCTTGTGTGTGTGTGTTGCCTTCAAAAACATCAATGTATAGCATATGGAAAAGTATGACTTAGAGTGAAAGAGCATTTGGTTATTGTATGTATAAAAATCCTTGAGATGGCTTTAAAATGTTTCCTATACCTAGGAATGTATGATATACAAAATGGTATGTGATGTTTTGCAAAAGTATACCGGTTGATGTATAACATTATAACTACATGTTACTTGTTGAATTTTGTGTAACTGATATGAGTGGTATGTATGACTTATTACATGATAATATAAATAAGTTATGGACTCATAACATGGGAATTTGATTTATGTGGAGATAGAAGTGCAAAGGTAGTATTACAATGCTTTAAAGAGTTTGTATAGTACTCAAGGTAATGATACGATAGGTTAATAATAATAATAATAATAATAATAATAATAATAATAATAATAATAAGTATTCAAGTGGATGGAAACATATCTTATCCATGAAATACACTATATATATGTATAAAAAATGGAAATTAATTGAATTTATTATATATTTAAAGAGGTAGTTTATTAACTTAGAGTCTTATGATTATAAGATGGCTTTTATGAATGTGGATTGATATTGCCATGTCTTAAAAATAGTTAAAGTATATGAATATATGTGAGAGTAAATAAGTGGTAAATAAATGGCATAGTTAAAGAGTGTTAGGCAATTTATACTATTTCATAAGCAAGAAAGATTTGTACGTTAAGATGATTAGTCAAGAATAACATAAAGGAATTAAGAAAGTAAACTTGATGTATAAGATTTTTGAGGTCAGATGAATATTATTATAAGTATGAAATCGATAATCAATGGAATATCAATCAGTACTTGATATTGGTTAAAAGTGTAAATAAAAGATAATATAGTCTTTGAAGATCTATGTGAATATGGTTTAAATGATTAGTTATATGCTTAAAGTTATGCTTGTATGTAATTGTATTTTTGATAACCTTTGTAAGAGGTCGTCCACATGTCTCATGTTTCCCCACTAAACTTTATAGCTTAGCATGTGTGTTTTATCCGTGCAGGTTCGATGGATAAAACTTTTGCATGGGGACGTTCTTTACATCAGGAAAGGCCAACATAAGACTGATAATAGTTGATGTAAGGATATTTTATGTTAATACTAGTAGGCATATGAGGATGTATTTAATATGTACATATTGAATTGTAACCAACTCACGATATGACTAAGCAAGTATATGCATACACATAGAACCTAAAGTAACATATACATAACATGGTATGCATGATACTAAATATAAGATATAGCATGCAAATAGTTATAATAACACCCATATGAATATATGATATAGCATGACATGAGTAATGTTAATATAATGACCATATGAATAATAATATACAGGTATGTTAGTGATGAAAAGAATGATTAATATGACTAATTGGATATAGTTAACAAGGCATTGTTATAGAGAATTTAAGGTTAAGAAATAAAAAAGGTAAAATATTATTATTTTTCTACTATTCCTTTTGATTTAATGGTGGAAGCTTGAATTGAAATAGGGAAATAAATATTATTTGTGGAACCTAATATGTGTAGAAGAAGAAGAAGAAGAAGAAGAAGCCAATAAGAGAAAAAAAAGAATAATGGAAGAAAGAGTGATTTGCTACACAAGGTATGAGAACTTCTCATGTGTTGATTGTGTGTGGTTGCTATGCATGGGATGTGAGAAAAGAGATAATTGATGTTTTAACAAGTTATTCTCATAGAAATTAAGCTTAATAATGATTGAAAACCGAAATAGGAAGCTTGTTCTTGGAACTAGTAAAAACTGTCCTAGGATTCACTTGACCAGTCTAAACTATTTTGCCTATATATTGAGCTACAGTAACTCTAATTAATAAATTTTAATTGAAGAAGAAACTAGACTTATAGATCTATATTTTATATGAAGAACATGAAAACTGAATCCTTTTGCATGATGATGAAAACTGAAATTGAATTATGCTTATGGTTGCTGCCCTATCAATCGGAGTAATTTGTGTTATTCATTGAATATCTTGAGATTTACAGATCTGATTGGGGTAATTTTTAATATTTTGAAAACTAGAAATGTAGAGGAATAACTTTGTAGAAGACCACTTTGGTTAAAAATGATGTTTTATAGGTCTAAAATTGCATACAAATCAAGATTAAAAATCTATCTCTGGGAAGAATGGACCTCACTATCAGAAGGCATAACCTAATGATTGTGAATGTAATGGCCTAAACACCGAATCAGCTGTGAACAATATTTTTCGATAGTAAACAGTGCGTTCAAGCTGAAAAGTATATCCGGAGGTAAAAAAATATTTTATTTGATCATCATAAAATATTGATCACGGTTAGTTCAAAGTTGAAATTTGAAGTGAAATTGAAGTTAAATAGGCCTTTAAAAGTTAAAAACACGAAAAACAAGGTGATTTTATTTAAATAGTAACTATGTTGATTTAGATTTGATCGAAACTTTAAAAATAGCAAACGAGTTTTAAAAATTACCAAAAATTTCAAATTTGACTAAAATAATGAGTAAAATATTTTGCCTATAAAAAGTTGATTTTTCGGTGACACCGATAATTATTAAATCGGACCGATTTGATTGAATCGAACTAATAACTGACTCCGATTGAACTAAAATTTTATATACAACCTATTTTAAATATGATAAGAATGTTGAAATTGAAATTTGATTGATTTGAATTTGAAAAGTGAGAGAATTATAGAAAAATTACATGTTGGGCTTGATTTTGGGCTTTTAGACTTGAATTAGTGGACTTTGGGTTGATCCAAAGCCCAACCTATTTAGCCACTATAAAAGCCATTTGTGAAAAGATTTTTTTATCTCATCCTTATCTCATACAACCTTCATCTTCTTTCTTTATGGCTGAACCACCATAAGCTTACTTTCTCTCAATTTTTTCAAATCTTCTCTCTCTTTCTGTAACGTCCCAAAACTCAGATTGATGAAATTTGGTAAATAGTACCTATTAGGTTTTAATTTAAAAATTGTTAACATATATTATGAAAATTAATACAAAGAAATAATAATAATAATAATAATAATAATAATAATAATAATAATGTGTAAATATCTTAGTAGGTTCCTAGAGTTTTCTACAAGAATTAGTTAGACCACATGAAAATAAATTGGAATCATAAAAGTGATGGCCAAAAATTAAAAAAGAAAGAAGTTTAAAAAAAAGATAATATGAGAGCAGGTCGGGAAGGGAGCGGAAGGAGAAAAGTGGAGCTGGCACTGTCGTCCAGCCACGGTCATGTGCGATGCCCGCGAGGAGACTCGGATTGCTGCCGCTACGATCCTTCGGTCACCCCTGCAAGCACCATTGTCCTACAGTGGCCTTATTTCTTCTGATTTTTCCACCATCGTAGTTCTCCTCTCTCTCCCTTATTTTCGAAGATTTAAGAGGTTGACGGCATCGGTGAGATCCCAAGAGCCAGGCACTTCTCTGACGTCCTTCTCTTTTACTCTCTCGTTGATGGAAGGTAGATCAGAGAGAGGGATATTACCGACGATTTGCTAGATCCCGGTCAAAATTGATGTCAATGGAGCACGTGACCACCCACCGTGGAATTCCCAGGCCTAGATCTTCAAATGGACACTGCCGGTGTCCTTCTGGCGAGCCTCCGATGAAGCTCTGACGATCGGTCCGACAAGCCCAATGATGACAAAATGTGGAAAAAAAATACGAAGATCGATGCTAACGGGTATGTGGATATAAACTACCCTTAATTTCATTCAATTTTGAATTACATGGTGAATTTTTATATTAGGTAACTATGTAAATTTAAGAAATAATGAGAAATAATTTGAGTTAATAGTAGAAAATAATGATATAGCATGAAATAGATGAGAATAGAAGAAGAAATTAAGTAATTAGTTGGAAAGCTAGTTGATGCCTAATGATGCCCATGAAAATCTTAAATGAAATATGGTGATTTATTAGGAATTAAGTACAAATATAACATTCTAATGATAAATACATGTATTATGATGGAATGAAGTTAAAGAAAATATATAAGTATGAAATTATATATAAAACATAATGGCGTTCATAAGGGTAACAAAAAGATATTTAAATAAATTAAGTGTTAAATATATATTTACTAACATACGTGGTGTTAGAAACATAAATAGCCTAGAACAAAGCATGAAGAGATTTGTGAGTGTTAAAAATTATATGTTAGTCGAATTGTATATAATGGTATATAAAGCGAATAATTGATATTAAATAGTACTTTACGTATAAAATATGTTATACTAATTTAGAGGAGTTTAATTAGAATAATTTGAGTTAAATAAATATATTAGTATAATGTGCACTATATATATATATATATATATATATATATATATATATATATATATATATATATATATATATATATATATATATGTAACCTCATGTGACTATATACATAAGTGAATAAAAGGGTGAAATAAATTGATATAAATTTATAATTCGGTGAATTAATGTAAAATAAATATAAGTAATGTGAGAAAAACAAATTAAAAGTACTAGATTACCTAATGATCGAATTAGATACCTATAATTAATATAACATAATAAGTTAACTTATTTTGGAATATTTAATAAAAATTGAGTAATATAAGATATAAGGAAATAATGGTCGAAAATATATATATAAGGGGATGTAAAATGTATAAATAATGTTTAGTTGAATAATTAATAATAATTAGATAAAAATAAAGCATAAGAAATGTAATATTATTAACTGACTGAAAACATAATGAGGAAGGACCTTAATTACATTATAATTACATAATATAAAAAGTTAATGAAATTTGGGATTTATTATGTGTAATTATTCCAAGTTACTATGAAATGACTATAAGCGAATAGATAATTATGTATGATATGAAATTGAAAAGAGAAACAATTCATAAATGAAAAGAAAATCTATTGATGCCCGAATGATGAACATGAGTAAATTTTATAGTTTAATTACAGTTATCTAATAATGAGAATCGATGTGATGAATGCATGATTGATGAGCTTAATTGTATATGTTGAGAGCATGATGTGACTAAAATAGAATAATGAGGAAAAATAATAATGCATAAAGATGATAAGAAATAAAATTCAATAATGCCTTTAGTGTTAGTGAAAAATCCAATTCTTTGGATAGTATGGCTAGCCATAGGAATTTATTCTGCAGGATATCATGAGTATATGAGATATTTGTTATCAGAAATGACCATGAGATATGAGACATGATAACCGGCATACTTTATGCATTAGTACTGGGGTTTTGGTGTTGCACCTATTGGTGGGATTCCTCCAGTACACCGTATTTACATCTCGTTTATTCAGTTCGCGGCTGTCCACGACTAGGAGCAAAATGGTAATCTTGTATGAAACCGAGATAAAAAAAAAATAATTATGATAATTTGAATGCCATAAATCTAAATAAATAATAAATGATGTGAAAAATAAGATCAATGTGATGAGTAAGAGCGAAACCTTAATCACATGATAAAATAAGGCAGAATTGGCCAATTGAAGCAAAAAGAGTGAATAAAGAAGTTAAACTGACTAAATAAGATAAAAAGGGATAAAATGTAATTAGTCAAAAGTTTAGGGACTAAATTCTAAATTTATCGTCTTTGAGAAATTCAAAGGACTAAAGTGTAATTTGCACATTGAAAATTAAATAAAAGGCCAAGAAGCCAAATGAGTTAAAATGTAAGTTAAATTGGAGAAATAGTCAATTCAGGAACTTAATTAGAATTCTTTATGAAGTTTGACAAATAAATGAAATTTAATAAGAAAGTAAATAGAGAAAATCATAAATTTGAATATTAATATAGCAATTAAAGAAATTAAATTGAATAGACAAGTTAAGAGGGATAAAATTATCAATAGTAAAAATCTTAAGGACCAAAATGTAATTCATCATCATGAGAGAAATTTTAGGATCTAAATTGCAATTTATGTACTTAATTTAAATTAAAGGTCAAAGGAAGTTAAACTAGTAAAAATTGTGATTAAGATTGGTCAAGTTAAGGAAAAGTTAATTTCGGAAAAATTGAGAAATTAATTAGAAAGAATGAGTGATATAGAGATTTAAAGTAAATTATGAGTATATTAAAAATAAATCATGGATTTATATAAGAGAATAAAATTTCAAGGATTTAATTTGTGATTTTTTATTTAATGAGGAAAGAAATGAAATCAAATAAGAAAAATATATTATAAGGATAAAGAAAAGTAAAGAAGGTCGAAGGAATTAAAATGAAGAATAAATAAAATTTAAGGACAATGAGTAGTTAGCTCAGGGGCCTAACCAAAATGTTACATCCGACTAAAGATTTTATATATATATTAGTGCTAAATAATTAAGTATAAGAGAAAATAAAGACAAGGAAGTAAATCCATAATTTAATTAAGTAAAACATGATGAAATAAAGAATCCGATTATTAAACTATAGTATGGTCAAAGAAGGAAAAATAAAATATGAAATTATGGAATGAACCAAAGAATGGAATTAAGGAATAAATTGAAAAAAAATAATAACAGTTTTATGGTGAGAAACATTTAAAGAGAAACGAATGATAAATTAGCAATTTTGAGAAAATAATTAACGAAATATTGATTTAACTAGACAAGAAAATTTAAATTGTAATTCGAACAAAAATAAGAACCTAATTGAAAATATAAGAGGAAAAGAGAAACTAATAGGAGAAT
Source organism: Excoecaria agallocha (assembly GCA_037975025.1). Classification (NCBI taxonomy): domain Eukaryota; kingdom Viridiplantae; phylum Streptophyta; class Magnoliopsida; order Malpighiales; family Euphorbiaceae; genus Excoecaria; species Excoecaria agallocha. The sequence continues at coordinate 15,361,861 of CM075817.1, read as the reverse complement.
GAAGTACGACAAAGTACTAAATAGTGAATGAGAAAAGGAAAGAGAATAGAAATGGAACGTTACAACGAATGAATTTTGACTAGTGAAAACTTATTGTATAAATTATAGTAAACCAATATAGAAATTCCAAATCAAGTAACAAAGAAGGACAATTTAAATAAAAAGAAAGGCAAGAACTAGTAAATAATAATGAAAATTACAGGGGCATAAGTATTATATGAATTAAAACTGTGATAACAAATCAATAAAGTATTAGAAGATAAAGTTAGACAAATAAATATAATTGCTTAAGATAATAAAGATAATAAAAATTGAAAATATAATTTAATCGAATGAAATTTTGAGTAGCTGTATCCACCACTAAGTGAGAATGTTGCTTAGCGTGCGGTTATCGATTGCGCGCAAGAATAGAAGATTTCGGGATATGAAGGAGAAATTTCGAATGGCATGTACATAAAGATATTGAGAGCATAAACTGAGGTAGAACGATTTTATAATTAATGTTTGGCATTTTATATTTAGAGTTATTATTGCTTTAGTAAATGATTTTGAATTTATATATATGTGTAGATCTGACTAGTATCTCTATATAATGTACATATATATGGATGAGAGTAGGGTGTTACACTTTCTCTCTCAATCCAAGCATTCTAAATGGAGTTTTATTTCCCTAGATGATTCTTTAAGCCTCTATTATTTGATTAGAGGAAGATAAGTGGGAGAAATCAAGTAAAAAAGCTTAGAGTGTCAAAGTGAGGTAAGAGAAAATTATAAATTTATTTTAAGGTATCTATAAGTATTTTTAGGTACCTAAAGTTCATTTATGTAATTAATTTGAGCAATTGAGAACAAAAAAATGGTGTTCGTATTGCTGGAATATTCGACCATGGTAAGTTCTCCAAGTGAGGGATAACCATCTAAGGCTAAAGGTAAGAAAAAGAAAGCTTAGAGGACCTAAAGCTTGTGATAAAGATTAGTGGCTATTAAATCCTTCTATTTTTCTTGAATTGGCATGATTTTCCTTTATGTAACTTAGGAAAAACTAAGAAAAATGCATGTATAATTTAAATTGACCTTGAAATAATGAATTAGGACCTTGAATTTGCCTATTGAAAAGCTTAAATTTATTTAAATGAATATGTAAGGTGAAGTTTATTTATGGCCGAATGGTTATCTAAAGAGAACAAAAGTATATTTTGTGTAATTTTGATGAAATAAGGCATTATTTTGATGAACTAAAGTATAAAATGAACCTAGAAATGAAGTAATATGTCCATGAATTTTTGTGAAATTTATGAAAATTATTTAAGTATTTTTGAGAGGAGAATTTGATTATATAAAAAGTGTATTTGTCGAATTATTGTGAAATAATTCATTAAATAAGTGAAAATGGTGAATTATTATGAAATAATTCACAAACTACACAAAAAAAATGAAAAAGTTATCTCACAAATTTACTATAATGAAAAAGCTACTGAAATTGTCAAAAATTTGAAAAGTGATAATGAAATTAAGTGAACTTTTACCCTTAGTAGTAGTCAGACGGTAAAAATCTAGCTCAGAATATAATTGGCTAGTAATAGAGACATCTATATCGTGGTGCAAATCATGGCAACATGCTTTGCTATGGTAGGATCACTGATCTCCCATAGTATATGCTCTATTCTATACTATATTTTGTAAAAATTGATCATTTGGGGTCATTTCTCAGTTTGTCTTATGATCCCGTGGGATCCACATCCTGTATATTCGATATGAAGATTTCTACTGGAATTTTACGAGGGTTATAATGATAAAAACGAGTTAAAAGTGTAAAAAAAAGATAAAAATAAAGTTTAGAATTAAAAAAGACCTAAATGAAAAGAAATGAAAATTTTAGGGGTAAAATGATAATTTTTTCAAATATTGTATTTAATGAGTAAAAGTGACAAAGAAGTGAATGAAAAGGGTAAAATGGTAATTTAGTGAACAAATAGTCCAAAAATAAACTTTTAAAAAGTTGAAGGACTAAAATATAATTTTGCATAAAAAGTTCAAATAAGGACTAATTTGTAATTTTGTATGCCAATAATTGAATGTGAAGTGAAAATAAGAAAGCTAATGGCAATTTTAAAATTAAAGTGTAAAAAGGGCAATTTTATAATTAAATATGAACTTAAAGATTAAATTGAAAAGTTTACCCAAGAATTAGTATTGAATTGAAATGACTGTTAAGAATAATGAAAATTGTATTTTAATAAGAAAAATTGATAATTTTGCATAATTAATGCAATTATACTTTTCTGAAAAATACCTCGATTTTTAGTCATCATCGAACATATTTAATGCTCAGCACGTAATGTTTATTAGCGTGTAGGTACTGAAGAATATCTGAAGCAATGGTACACAGGGAAGCAGGATTTTGAAGGAACAAGAGTTAGTTAGGAGTTATTTTTATACTAGCATGTATATATTTAGCTAGACTTGAAGTAAAGAAGTGGTTTGTATATGAACAATATTGTATATGTATGTGTAAATATATATTTTGTCAGAAAGTGATTCGAATGGTGTGTATGGAATGAGAATGAATGGTGAGGTATATTAATTTAAGTTGTTATAAACTATTGTGCCCTTAAGGGGCTATGGAATTATTTATTTTTCAGGAGGTTAGACAAGTTTATAGATTTTATATTATCAAATTTTTGTAAAATAAATAGTAAAATTGGACAATTATAGATCAGCAACAAGTTAGATTTTGTAAACATAAATAATGGATAAGAATTGGGAATTAATGAATTATTTGGTTAAGTGTATGATTTTAAGATAAGAAAAGAAAAAAATTTTGGCTAATCATTAAAATCCGTAGAATTGTAATAGTAAGGGTGTTACAGTGACATAGTCCAAATTCAGTCCAGAACCAATATGAAACCTATGTCACCGTCAACAGTTATTAGGTACTGACCGTGACCCTCCTCTGTTTATTCTTAAAGTTACTTTTAAGTCCCAAATTGTTATCAAAGTTAGTTCAAGCCCTGCTAAACTTAATTAGAGTATTCTAATCATAAAAATAAAGGTAATTTGGGACCTTAAATATGTGAAAAATATAGTGATATATATATATATATATATATATATAGAGAGAGAGAGAGAGAGAGAGAGAGAGAGAGTTAATTTTAATGGTTAAGTATAAGCTACTATATTAATGCATTAGCAAGTAGGTAAGTAATACAGAATTGACTCAATAGTGATAAACAAACCAAAACTATCAATAAATGTACATGATATTTAGGATAATAGACTCATGTTAGATGAATAAGATGCTTAGCAAACTAACTAATTAAGTTTAATTACTTAACAACAACTATTAGAATTTAGGTGTCAATTTAGCTTATATGGTCCTATATACTAAATAAGTACTTTATTAAGTAGTCAAATGGGGTAAGCGTAAGATAAACTAAGATGATCAGAGATTTTTCCTAGGATATAATAGTTGTGTAGGATAGAATGAGTTGCATAGAGTTTTGCTATATTATGATCACGTAATCTACTATGGATATTTATTTACTATATGTCTGATGGTATACTCATGTGTGTGTATGTTATTGACGAATTCTCTGAGGGGTCGTCATCATAGTTTATGGTTTCCACTAAGCTGTATAGCTTAGCATGGGTGTTAATCCATAGAGGTACGTAAAGTTTGGACCTTTCCAGGCATGAGGTCTACAACAGCAAGGCCAACGTCAGGGATAAAAAGATACAAAGTAGGGAATTTGTATTTTGCCTTTGTCATTATAAATGTTGTAATATACTAAGTAAATTATAGTGTAAAGAATAGTATGGTATCAACGTAAATTTACCAAGTGCTTTCTTTTATATGGGCTATAATAATGTAATAATGTATGCATATGAATCTTGAAAGCCAGAATAGCAATTGTACAATAGTCTAGTGTATATTCAATTACACACAGTGGTAAGTATGAGGTTAAGTATCAGAAGGATTAAGGTAGTCAATACATAAGATTTCTTAGCCATATTTCTTTACAAACGGCAGATGAAGCTGCTACATATTTTGCTTCACAAGTTGATAATGCAACTACTGCTTGTTTCTTTGAAGTCCATGTAAATGCTATTGAACCATATCCTGTTGTACTTTTCCTTTCATCTTGGTAACCTCCCCAATCACTGTCTGAGTAACTAATCAATTCTTAAACTTTCGACAAGACTTTTATATTGTGTTAAATCTACTTTTTTACTTTCTCCTTCTCTCGTTAATTTTATGCCTGTTGCTACTAGAGTATTTACTGGATTGCATGATTCCATCTTAAACTTCTGAAGAACTGCCCTTACAAACTTCTTTTGAGATAAGTAAATCCCATCATGTTGCTGCTTAACCTCTAAGCCCAGAAAGTATGTCTTAAGACCACAATCTGTCATCTCAAATTCTTTAAACATAGATGCTTTGAATTATTCAAATATTTTTTTGACTACTTCCAGTGAATAATAGATCATCTACATATAAGCTGACTATAATAATATCTCTACGATCATTCTTTTTCATGTAAACTGCATGCTCATAAGGACATTTTATAAAGCCATTATCAATTAGATATCTATCAATTCATGCATTCCAAGCTCGTGGTGCTAGCTTTAATCCATAAAGTGCCTTTTTCAAACGATACACTTTGTCTTCATTCCTTTTTACTACAAAACCATCCGGTTGTTCAACATATACTTCTTTTTCAAGAATTCCATTAAGAAATGTAGACTTTGCATCAAGTTGATAAATCTTCCAACCATGATGTGTTGTTAATGATATTAACATTTTCACTGTATCAATACAAGCTAGTGGTGCAAAAACTTCTTCATAGCCAATCCCATATTTTGTTTGTACCTTTTTGCTATAAGTCTAGCCTTTTACCTTTCTATTTTTCCATCAGCTCCTCTTTTGATCTTGTATACCCATTTGACTTTAATTTCCTTTTAACCTTTTGGCAATAAAGCTAATTTCCAGGTATCATTTTTTCTTATTGCGTGGATTTCCTCCTTTATTGTAGATTTTTAAGCTTCTTCTTCCATGGCTTCATGATCTGCATATAAACAGAATAGGTTTATAACTCCATCATTTTCTATCACTTCATAAATCTGTCGAAGACTTCTCATCTTGATAGGTGTTTACGGTGATGCAGTATATCTTTCTAAAGATGAATTACTACTTGTTTGTTGTGAATCTGGTGATATTTGACTTCTATATGAGGTTAAAGGTGTTACTAGTTCCATATCTTTGACTTCTATTTGTGGAACGTCATGTTTAAAGTTAGGCTTTTCAAACATAATTTTTTTTCCATTAGCATTTTTCTGCTCATCCTAGTTCCAGGACTCACCTTCACTAAAGATTACGTCTCTGCTTTCTAATAATTTATTAGCAATAAGATTATAGAGCCTGTAAGCTTTAGATTGTGAGCTATAACCAATAAAAATACATTTTTCAGCACGATCATCTAGTTTCTTTCTTCTTGCCTTAGGTACTTAGGCATATGTAATGCACCCAAATACTCGTAGATGCTCAACATTCGGCTTCTTTGCACTCCATACTTCTTGTGGCATTATATTTTTCACACTCTTTGTTGGTGATTGATTAAGAATGTAAGTTGTCCATGCTACTGCTTTTGTCCAAAATTGCTTTGGCAATCCTCTCTCCTTTAACATGCTTCATGTCAAGTCTAAAATAGTATAATTCTTCCTTTCTACAATATCATTTTGTTGTGGAGTGTAGGCAGCTATGAATTGTTGCTTAATACCTTTCTTACTACAAAATTCTTTGAACATGTTTGAGGTGTACTCACCTCCTTGATCTGATCTAAGTAATTTTAGTTGACATCCACTTTCCAACTCTACTTGAGCTTTGAAATATTTAAAAGTTGAAAATGTAGCTAAATTCTCTTTCAAGAAATATACCCATAACTTCCTACTATAATCATCAATGAAGGTAATAAAATAACAATTACCTCCAAGAGATATTAGCTCTAATGGTCCACAAATATCAATATGAACTAACTCTAGTGGTGTTTTGGCTCTCCATGAAATTCCTTCAAACATGGAAGTCTGTGTTGTTTCATAAGCATACATACTTCACAAACCTCTTTCGGTTCCTTAATAGCAATCCTTCGACCATATTTTCTCGAGATAAGAGTTTTAGGCCACTAAAATTAAGATGACCAAAATGTACATGCCACTTCTATGGTTTATTTTCTATGGACCCAAAGTGATAATGCTTCTGCACATCTGTATTAAGATACAACAAGAGCATGCAATTCTTTATCATCTGGGCTCGTACAATAAGTGCTCCATTTTTGTCTTTAAAATAATGACTACTACCTTTTATGTGCATGACATAACCTTTTCTAGAAGTTGCCTAATACTAAGAATATTGCTTTTCATGTTAGGCATATAAAAAACATTTGATATATATTTCTCATTATTTTTTAAAATAATTTTTACTATTGCTTTTCCTACCACCTGCAGTTTAGAGGAGTCACCCCAAACTGACAGTTCCTTAAATATTTTCATCAATCTCCATAAAGAGATATTTTCTCCCACATATGTGATTACTTGCACCGGAGTCAATAAACCACATATTATGTTGATTGAATACTTCTTCATGTGCCAAGAGTAAAGCAGGTTTATCTTCATCAACTTCTAATGCTTCAGCATAATTTACTTGATTCTTATTTATCGAGGATTTCTTCTAACATTCTGATTCATAATGTCCATAATTTTGACAATTATAACATTGAATGTCTTTTGCCTTTCCATGATCATTTGAAGTTCTACGTTCTCTTATATTTCTTTTTTCTCAACCAATATTCTTTTCATAATTTTAGCCTCGATTTTGATAGTTTCCTCGACCTCTACCACATCCACAACTACTGCCTCTTTGATTTCCACCTTTTTGTTCACGAAGTGTAAATTAGATTCAAGTGTTTGCTCAATCATAGAAGATTTAGTGTTCTTCTGGATATGTTGCTCGTACACTTGCAATGATCCAAGAAATTCTTCTATTGTCAGACTTTCAAAGTTTCTAGATTTTTTAATTGTTGCAACCACATGATCAAACTTTGTTGTGAGTGATCAAAGTAATTTTTTAATTACTCGAATATCATCAATATTTTCTCCATTTCTCTTTCGCTAACTTACATTTACAAGCAATCATGTAAAGTAATCAGAAATCATCTCATCATCCTTCATATGAAATTCCTCAAATTTAGCTCACAAGGATTGCAATCGTATTCTTTTAAAACGGTCAACTCCTTTAAATATCGATGCAAGGGCATCCTAAGCTTGTTTACTCGTAGTTGCTTTTGAAATTTTCACAAATGTGGACTCATTCAATCTCTGGGAGGAAAAATAAAAATGAGTCAGAATTTACTAATTCTAAACTCTTAAGATATAAACAACCTAGGAGGAAAAATAAAAATGAGTTACAACTCAGTTATCAGATGGAAGAAATGAATATTACTTGTTTTCTATTCACTTACATTTACAATTACAAAAGATGGCTTTATATATAAATTCTACTAATAAAAATAACAATGGTTATTATTTATTGTAAAACATAAACCTTTCATAATAAAAGCAAAAATCATTCATTATTTGTTTTAATGCAAAAACTAAATTTTCAAGTTTGTTATTTTGAACAACAACAAATCAAATTTCAAAACGAAATCAAGGGATAAAACCGAACAAAAAAAAAAGACCCAACCATGCATATATAGCAGAAGAACCCATAAGAATTAGAGACCCCTTATACATCATTAAATACTATCAATTTCAAAAAAAAAATCAAGAAAACCACAAAAAAGTAGGATAACTAACCTTTCTTTCTTATTTGTAATCGACTGTAAGAAATTAGAAGTAGGCAGCAGGCAAAGCCAGACGACGGCAACACTCAAGAAGTGGACGGTGGCGGTGGCTTGAGTAGCGGTCGACGGTCCACAGAAAAAAAATCTCCTATTATTTTTGGCAAATTAGAAACTAAACCTAAAATCTATTTTTTGCATATTCTTATTTTTTTAGTTTAGGAAAACAATTCTTATAGAGTTTTACAGAAACTAAAATAAAGGGATTTAGCCAAACACGTTTTAGAAAAAAAATAAAAAAAAGAAACGTTGAAAACAAAATGTTCCCGAACAAATCCTAAGTTTGCGGATTATGACTATTCGATAAGATTATATAAAGTTATTGTTGTTTGATAGTTATCATATAAAATTATTGTTGTTTGATTGTATAACTATCAAAATGAATATATTTTTTAATTTAATGTATTTTTACTATATTAATTAATAAATAATATAGATAATAATATAATATAAAAAATTTTTAAATTACTCAAAGAAACAACTTAATATGGGAAAATATGTTAATCAATAAATGTAAACAAACATGGTTTAAACATGAGTACCTCAACAATGACTGCTACTATCCAATCAAAAAAGGTCCAAGAAGATGAATCATGTGTAGAAGAAAACAAACCAAAAATAATGGACCAAGCGATCAGCAGTTGTTTTAACATTTTTAACAAAAACTTATAAGTGAATTGATAAAATTGAAACGACTTGCTACCAGCTCACTCAAAACGTCAAACCAAATATGCACTTAATAATTTAAAAAATAACAAAAAAGACTTTTTGAATGCAATTTATGCCAAGGCATCGTTTGGTTAACTTTTTAAGGGGCTGGTAGTTGTTTGACTAGAATACTATTTTCAAACGGTGTTTCTAATCAGCTGTTATTAGCATATATATATATATATATATATAGTGATTCAATCAACTAAAATTTGAAACTTTTATAATCAACTGGTTTTTATTTATGGTTATATCAAGACTATTCTAAGAATTTTATATTAGTTAAATTAGAATTTACTAATTTCAACATTTATAAATTGTGGCGTCAAATATCTCTAACTTTCATTCTTTTTTATTTTGTGCTCTATTTATATTTATATTGTAATGAATATATCTATTTTATATCCGTTTCATGTTGTATAGAATAGGTTACAAAACCAGTCTATATTTTACCACAACATAAACTTGAATATAAATTAATTGAGTAAGTTTTAATTGTTTTTCTATCCACCAAAATTATTTGTCAAAACATATAAAATTAATATGAAAAAGGTTAATTAAAATTAATTTAAGTTATTTGCATGAAATGGATTCATCTTGTTATTGTAGCTTTACTTGAAAATGCTATATGTTCTAATTTGTTTTAGTTGTTCATTAAAAATTGTAATACCCTATTCACCCCTCTAAAGTATATTTGGAACTCATAGAACAAAATCAACATATTCAAAATTAGTATCTATTTATAGCTTAATCCATACATAATAATTATAAATTAAAAAATGACAATAGTATTAACTTCTAATTTATAAAAAAAAATAAGAATTTTTGTAAAAACAATTAAGTTCTAAATAAATTTAGTATTTTTTTTTCCAGCAAGCGTAAGATTTTATTCATTAATAAAACCATAAACATTCTCATTAAAATTTTCACTATCTTAGTTTGAGTCTAATTTTCCATTAAAATGATATTATAGATAGCGGTTTATTTTATTTTATTTTATTTTTCAAGTAAATAACCACACAAATAAAGCAATTTGATAAATGATAATATACCAATATTACTTATGTTTTTTCATCATACATATGCGTGTATCCTTTTGATATCAATTTGTTATCTTATTTATTTGTGCGCTTACCTTGCATACCAGTGGCGGAGCTAGGACTCTAGGATTAGTGGGAGCACATATTATAATTTTAATAAAAAAAAGTAAAAATTAAAAACACATGCAAATTATACCATAACAATATATTTCATTTAAAATTAAAAAAAGTTGATACTTAAAATCAAATAAAAATACAACTTTCATAATTATACTCGACGTGATTTTATATTTTAAAATTGTTAAATACTTAGCTCATTGTCAATACTATCAAATATATCTCTTTCTATATATGTGATTAGACAATCATTCATCCAAAGATCTCACATTCGGTTATGCAATCGACTTTTAACAATCTTCATTGCAAAAAATGCTCTTTATACGGTCGTTGTAGCAACAGGTAAAATTATAGCCAATTTGATAAGCAAATAAACTAGTGTATAAACAATGTGTTTTCTAATTTCAACTAACTTTTGGAAAAGACTACCAATTCCTTTTAAATCAGAAAAGTCTTCACTACTCCGCATATCAATGATATATGTTTCTAATTGATTATCAAGAACCATCAAATCAGTGGCTGAGAAATCATATGAGTAAAACTTAGCAAGTTGAATCAACTTTTGCTTATCAAATGCAAAAAATGAGTAATCAAAAGCTAAAATTTTAAGCAAAGAAGCAATTCCATATTTGTCACATTAAAACGATCATTGAGCTCCTGAAGTTGCACATCCACAACAGTATAAAGTAAATCAATTCAATAATGATGCAAATTGGTAATCTTTTGAACTATACGTCTTGATCGCACATTGGATAAAAACATCTCATCCATGTTTGGCACGTCAATATCATAAGTTTTGCAAAACAAAGATACTTCAGATAATAGAGTTTTCCATCCACTATCTCTTAAATTTTGTAGCCGTTTCTTTGAAATACTAACTAATTTTGTAGCATTAATGATATCTTGATCCTTCCTTTATAATGCCTATGACAGTTAATTAGTGATTGCCAACACATTTTTCATCAAATGCAAAGTGAACACAAAGTCAAATGTATGCACTGCATCTAACAAACCATTAGCTTCAGCTCTTTTATCTGAACTTAATCCATCTTTTCTAATAATGATGTGGAATCCAATAGCTATCAAGCTACAAACTCGCATATACAATTTTGATGGCAAAGCAAATTAGATAAAATCCCTCCCTATTGAACCCCAAAATAACATGTGAATGAAAACGCAAATAATTGGAAAATAAAGAACATGAAAAATGTCACTATCAAACAATTGATAAGTTAATCAAATTCTTCATGCAATAAAAAAAAAAGCAAGCAACTCACAAATCTCTTCTATAGAATTATGCCAAGCCAAGATGAAGATAGCCTCCAATGTTTTTAATGAATCAAAATCTAAAGTTTACATCAAAACATAACCTATTATAGGCTAGCTAAACCTAGGTAACACTTAACTTAAAGATAAATCCTAATAAGGCCTTTAATTATGGTAGGCTGAACTCCCAATGGGCTAATTAAAATAAATAAGCCTATTTTAAAAGGACTAAACATAACTTAAAACAAAACCTAAAAATTAAAGAGTGTTGGCCGAATTTCAAGCCCAAAAGAAAAGACTTAACTAATAACCCAACTAGCTAAATAAACCCTTTTAAAAGAAGGCCACACGCCTAACCCATATTTATAACTTAAATAAGTCATATGACTTTTTAAATAAAGCACATGACTTATACAATTAAAGCTCAAGTTGTATAAACCCAAAGATTAATTAAGTTAGCCTAATTCCATTACATGCTTCCAAAAGGCCAAGTACTTTATGCATGCCTTTAAGTTCTCCTTGACACTTCTTAAACACATCTTCATGTAGCTCTTGTGTAACAAAGCCTTGAACATAAGTTGACATAGCCATCTTTAAATTTTGAGCATGCCCTCTTGTGATTGGACCACTTGGCATCTTTAATGGATCTTTGGTGGTTTATGGCTTTGATGGTGGATCCGCATCATTCCCTCCCTCTTCAAAAAGATTTGTCCTCAAATTTGAATCCACATCAAAAAGAGAAAGGTCGGAAACATTAAATGTAGCTAAAACACCATACTCACCTGACAAATCTATCTTATATACATTGTCATTGATGCGCTCCAAAACTTGAAAATGACCATTACCACTTGCATTCAACTTGCTCTTTCTTGGTTTGGAAACCTCTCTTTTCGAAAATACACCCAAACCCAATCTCCAGGGGTGAATACCACTTGTTTCCTTCCTCTATTTGCTTTATCAGCATACTGTCGATTTTTTTTCTCAATGCTAGCCCATGCTTTTTCATGCAAAGACTTTACCAATTCTACCTTCCTAATACCATCCAAACTTGAAATCTCATGTAAAGGCAATGGATAAAGATCAAGCATAGTCAGTGGGACAATAAACAAGTTCAAAAGGTGAAAGTCCAATGGAAGAATGAATACTCCTATTATAAGCAAATTGTTTAAAAGGTAAACAATCCTCCCATTTCTTAAGATTCTTACCCACAAAAGCATAAAGAAAAGTTCCCAAAGATATGTTCACCACTTTAGTTTGTCCATATGTCTAAGGGTGACAAGTAGTATAAAACAATAATTTTATACCCAACTTACCCAAAAAAACATGCCAAAAGTGTGAAAGAAACTTTGTATCCCTATCTGAAATAATTATGCGTGGAACACCATGCAAACGCATAACTTTTTTAAAAAAATAGATTGGTAACATTAACAATATCATCACATTTATGACAAGTAATAAAATGAGTCATCTTGCTAAATCGATCTACCACAACAAAGATGCTATCTCTACCACGTTTAGTCCTAGGAAATTCAAGCACAAAATTCATAAAAATGTCAATCCAAAGAGAAATAGGTACAGGTAAAGGCATATACAAACCATGGAACATAGATTTAGACTTAGCTTGCCTACACGTAACATATGTATTACACATTTTTTCCACATCCTTGTGCATATGATGTAACACCCTCAACGGAAATAGTTCCTTCCGATACGAACTTAAATGATTTGCCTGAATTTTTTTTTTACACCGATAACCAATCTTATGCAACAGATACATAACATTTCATAAAATGCATACAAATCATAATCATTTACTGACATAACAAAAATTACTATTTATAAAATAAACCCAAATACAGTTAAGTCTTACATTCCTTAGCTGAGTATATACATGCCAAAAATACTTAAATGTCTGGACAATACTTTTCTTCAAGCTTCACTCCGCTGTGTACTATGCTCCAGCTTATCTTCAGAACCTGCACGCAGTAAAAACTACGTGCTGAGCACTAGATATGCTTAGTGGTGACTACCAATCCTAGAATTTTCAAGCTACGCATAATTATCATATTTATGCTAAATTTTACGTTAACTTGTCAATTTTTATTTTATCTTATCAACAATCCTTAATAAATTTGACAGTCTTTTCAATTTCAATTCATCAATATCATTTTTTTGGCAGGCTTTTTACTTTGGTTCTAAACAATTCAATTTACTTCAAAACACTTTTTTTCGTAATTTCAATTACAAAAGTTACGTTTCTTTTCTTCCTTTTGCTATTGCTCTTACTTGATTTAAGTTTGACTTATTCTATTCAATTCTTTTTTTTATTTAATCAGCTTTTAATGGTCGATTTGATCTCATTTTCAGTCCAAATTATATCTTTGGACTCCAGCTAACTTGCTCTTTTCAATGGTCCAATAAAATATTTTTCGACTCAGTGAGATACTATTCACCCCGGTGTCACTATTCACTTTCGGAAAGTACTATTTTCGACTAGTCTAGTATTTGGGCCATTACAAATCTCCCCTACTTATAAAAATTTCGGCCTCAAAATTTTCTTATAGTAAAGAATAAATGACGGAATATTATTAGCTTATTAAAGATTATTTCTCATTTGATGGTTGCAAAGAATGCTTACTTATAACATATATTCATTCTTGGGCTGACTACTCTTTAAGTCAAAAATCTTTACCAATCTTACTTCACAGGTCGTATCATCCTGTATACAGATCTAATTTATACCACAAATCAAATCACCCTTTATTGACTTCTTGATACTCAAATATGTCCAATATTAAGGCCCTCTACATTTACTTGTAGATAATACCCCAACCAAAGCTATCTTCGGTTGGACTGATAGCTATCATCATAAGTAAACTCTACTAAAAACGAGTACTTTCCACAATCATTACCAAATTCATGTATACAATGCTTCTTTTTAAAACTGAGTACATTAGCCAATGCATTACTTCTCTAGTGGTACCCGGATAAATCCATGAACTAATCTCAACAAACGGTTACTTTTTCTTCAATATTGGCAGAACTAAGCTCAAATATAGAACCCATCAGAATCATATCAATAAAAATAATTATGACCAAGTCCAAATAGGAGTAGAAAATCCTATTTATCAAGTCTATATAGGTAGTCAATATTGACATGACCAATAACTCATAATGGCCACATCAAAATCGTAAAATAATCTTGGATACACTATTCCTTTTTACTTTATCACAGTACAATGGTAATCTTTTTTTTTCTATTATGTCATTTCTACGCTCATCATATCTCCTGTCAATTTTTCCATATCAGGTGGGCTCTATACAAATGATATGATGCAAATCAGATGCTGTCACACAATGTGAAATGCTATGCAATGAATGAATGATTTCATGTATGCAATGGAATACTGCTAAATATCTCATATAATGCAGATATCATAGTCCATCCCAGAACTATGAAACATCTAATCAAATACCCCCACCTGCAAGGAACCACCGATAGATATATATATAGAGCATCTTAAATGACTTCAACTTATTATCAGAACCATTTCAACTATTAGAAACCATCTCTGACAGTATCACTTCTAATTCAATAACCATTTAAACGAGGACACAGAAGTCAAGATTTCTCTATGTCCCTTACAGTCTGTCTTAACTTAATATACAATTGCTTTCCAAATTTCTAACATATCCTTTTTATTTCACTTATCAACGGACTGATTCTCATTCAAAATGACACATAGGCATTCGGGTCACACTTAAATTCAGTCAGCAATTCGTCGTTCTACTTTAGCCTCCATAAGACTTTAAACAACAATACTTTTATTCTAACTCTCTACTATTTTTACTATGCAGAATCAATCACTTTACACTTGATAATCTCGGTCAGATGTCAACTTTTCACTTTCAAACATAATGGGGAGCAAGTACACATCAAACTCCTTAACACTTCTTCACTTCTAATTGGCATGTATATATAGATAAACCTATCACTTAGTCTTATCCCACTCCGATCTTAGAACCGACTAAACCTTCGCTCTGATACCACTAAATGTAACACCCTCAATGGAAACAGTTTCTTCTGATACGAACTTAAATGATTTACCTAAATTTTTTTTTACACCGATAACCAATCTTATGCAACAGATACATAACATTTCATAAAACGCATACAAATTATAATCATTTACTGACATAACAAAAATTACTATTTATAAAGTAAACCTAAATACAGTCAAGTCTTACATTCCTTAGCTGAGTATATACATGCCAAAAATACTTAAACGTCTGGACAATACTTTTCTTCAAGCTTCACTCCGCTGTGTACTATGCTCCAGCTTATCTTCAGAACCTGCACGCAGTAAAAACTACGTGCTGAGCACTAGATATGCTCAATGGTGACTACCAATCCTAGAATTTTCAAGCTACGCATAATTATCATATTTATGCTAAATTTTACGTTAACTTGTCAATTTTTATTTTATCTTATCAACAATCCTTAATAATTTTGACAGTCTTTTCAATTTCAATTCATCAATATCATTTTTTTGGCAGGCTTTTTACTTTAGTTCTAAACAATTCAATTTACTTCAAAACACTTTTTTTCGTAATTTCAATTGCAAAAGTTACATTTCTTTTCTTCCTTTTGCTATTGCTCTTACTTGATTTACGTTTGACTTCTTCTATTCAATTCTTTTTTTTATTTAATTAGGTCAATACAAATATTAGTTCTTTGATAATTTATATTAGTATTTGCCACTGAAATGACAAATTTTCTATTCACTACTTGATGTCTTCATTAGTCACAATTTATCATTTTAATAGCAAACCTACAATTTTGCAATTCATTTCTTTATATCACTATAGCCTTTTGATTTATTTATCAAAAGACAATCATTAATTCTTTAACATTTAATGTCCAATAATATTATTACTTAGCAACTTTGCAATTTAATCTTTATTTTTATGGCAAATTACATTTCAGTCATTATTATGATCTTTAAACTACTAGTTGAAGTAATTTACGTTTCTTTACACTTAATGTGAAAATTGTGAATTAATTAGTGTTTCCATTTTTGTGAATAGTAACCGTATTTTTGAATAGTAATCGTATATGTGAATAGTGACCGTATACGTGAACAGTACCCAAGAAAAATATAAGAGATGGTTTTTTGTACCTTTATATGTAAATTTACATTTTAGTACCTGTTCACAATAAAATTCACTTTCTGAATACTTTAACTATTATTTAACTGTTTACTACCTTTTTACACTTTTTGGGAAAAATTACCATTTTACCCCTTAATATATATATTCTTTTACTTTAGTCTTTTCTTTTTCACGATTAATCGTAAATTTTCATTTTCTTTTTACATTTTTAGCACTATACTTTCTTTATGCCCCTAGTACAATATGTCAGGACTCTCAAATAGGATACTCAGGACTGGACCCAAAGGTCCCACTGAGAGAGAAGTGATCCCCAAGGGACCATTTCTCGAAAAATATTTCACTTTCACTTTCACTGAAAATACTAAAGCTATGGAGATCAAAGATCCTACCCATAGCAAAGCAAGTCGCCATGACTTGCACTGCGGTACAGAGATGTCCCTATGACTAGCCAATTATATCCTGAATAAGAAAATCACTACCTGGTTATTGTTAAGGGCAAAAAGAATCAATTAATTTTTCAGAATAATTTTCACACTTCAATAATTTTTATAATTTCTTTCATTTTCTTTAAACAATATATCTTCGTCAATTACACTATTTTTAGTATTATTGACTATACAGTAAATTTTTCTTTTAATTTCTTTTTTATTTCCAATCACTTTTGCGTGAATTATTTTACAATAATTCACTATAAACATTAATTATTCTTCCAATGTTTAGCTAATTATTTTCTCAATATGTTTTTCATATTTTATGAATTATGTCAGGATAATTCACTATTTTGCTTTCTTAACACTTATTGAATCATTTCCTTATAATTCAAAAATTTACTTTTACAATCATTTTATTTACTTTTAAACTTTTAGCTAATTTCTTACTTTTTCTGTCTGAATTTGCGATTATTCAAAAATTTCAATACTTTATACGGATTATGAATTATTTATAATGATTCACTATTTTATTCGAATTATGAATTATTTTGTAATAATTCAATATGGTTACTTAACTTACTATACTTGTTATTTTCCTTAATTTCGTCATTTAATTTTTTCATTTTCTTTGTAGGGAATATAAATTAATTTGTATTAATTGTCTAACGTTTGCTTGTTTATTGAATTATTTTCCAATAATTCAATATTTTCACTTAAGCATATTCACTATTTATTTTTTAAAAAATATTCTCATAAATCACATAAATTATATAAAAATTGATGTGAACAATATTTTTCATTTATTATCATTTTTACTCATTTTATGAATTATTTCACTATAATTCACCCTTTATCTACTTATACTTATTATTAGCTTCAAAATTCTTAAATAAATTCAATAAATCATCTAAAAATTTATGGACATTATATTTTATGTTATACCTTAATTTATGGCTTAATTTCATTAAATTGCATATTGTACACTTTTTTTTTCTCTAACATTGGATTTTGGCCCTTAAGGAATTTCTCCTTAAAAATTTACTTCAATTTAATTAAGCTTATATTTAAGCTTAATTAAGGTTCAATTACATTACATTAAGGGAAATTTTAATATACATATACTTTTCAAATTTTTCTTTAATTACATATTCTAAAAATATTCACATAATTTCTATAAATTCCACAAAAATTTATTCATACATTATTACATATATACTATTAAATTAAACCTTAAAATCACTAAAATACTTAACATTAATTTTTTTTTCTTCCTCATGAAATTCGGTCACTTCAATAAAATTCCTTATACATTTTTTTCATCCAAATTAAACATTCTAACACACTTAATTAAGGTCTAATTACACTATTATGCAATCAATTTCAAATTTAATTAATTATTCAAATTTTTTCTTAATAAATCCTAAGGAAAATCATTAAATTAAATGAAAATTACTAAGATTTAGTAGTCACTAACCTCAATCTTGCCATTAACCTTGTACCAACTTCATTTTCCTATCCTTGAATCCATGAAAATTATTTTTCCTTTGAATTACTTACCATGGCTGAAACTTTCACCTCCAAATTCACCAAGATAAACATCATTTTAGCTCAAAATAATCACAAAAATATACTCTATGCACCTAAATCTAGCTATAGGTGCCTTGAAATCAAATTCAAAACCAAATATTCATTTACCTCATTTTGACCTCCATGACTTTAACCCTTATTTTTCTTGGCTTTTCTCCCTTAAATCTTTGGTTTGAGATTAGATCCAGCAACTAGAAATGCTAAGAAATATTTCTTGTGCTTGGATCAAAGGAAAAAATGAAGAAAAGATGAAGAACAATGGTGGAAAATGAAGAAACATGATTTTGGTGGAAAGGGAAGAAGAAGAAGCTGATTTTTTTTGGATTTCTCACGGTTTTACTGTTCATCCATCCTATTTATAGTGTTGATCATGGGCTTGG
Organism: Excoecaria agallocha; assembly: GCA_037975025.1. Taxonomy (NCBI): domain Eukaryota; kingdom Viridiplantae; phylum Streptophyta; class Magnoliopsida; order Malpighiales; family Euphorbiaceae; genus Excoecaria; species Excoecaria agallocha. Next base: position 15,343,265 of record CM075817.1, on the reverse strand, counting down.
GTTATTGGGCTTGGGTTTGGGCTAATTTAATTAAATCAAAGCTCATTAACTACCCGATAAATGATTTGAATTTATTTCTTTCACTGCTAAATTCCAAATCACTTCAAAAATGATTCCATAATTTTTATCACCCTGACAATAGGTTGCACATAAATTTTTAGCTCAATTAGAGTCTATTTTCAGTCCGGTTCAATTAAATCAGTCTGATCCAAAAATATCGGTATAACAGAAAAATTTACTTTTTATAGTCAAAATAATCTACATATTATTTTAGGCTTAATTGGAAATTTCTAAAATTTTTGAAGATCATTTACTATTTTTAAAGCCCTGGTAAAATTGTAGTTGACCGATTACTATTTAAACCGAAATCATTATTTTTCTCTTACTTATAGAGGTCAAATAGCTTTAAAAATACTTCTGAAATTCTCAAAATATATTCAATAGACTTCATGAATATTTTTGAGTCATTCGGAGACTATTTTTCGGTCTGATATATTTTTACCAGTCCGATATTTCAATTTCTAAAGTTACTGTAACATTAATTTTTTTATTACCATATGATTCTACATCATATTTAATGTAGATTTGGAAAATATGTTAATTTTTAAACATTATTTATTATTTTTAAAGTCCCAAATAAACTCTCAGTTAACACAAGCATCCTTTTAACTGGAACCATGTCTTTTTCCTTATTTTTGACTTTTAATGGTCCATTTGATCTCATTTTCAGTCCAAATTATATCTTTGGACTCCAGGTAACTTGCTCTTTTCAATGGTCCAATAAAATATTTTTCGACTCAGTGAGATACTATTTACCCCGGTATCACTATTCACTCCCGGTGTCACTATTCACTTTCGGAAAGTACTATTTCCGACTAGCCTAGTATTTGGGCCATTACATATGAGGCCAATAAAAATGCTTATTCAACATATCATAAGTCTTATGTACCCTAAAATGATCCATCAATCCCCCACAATAAGATTTTAACATAAGCAAGTCACATATGGAACACTTAAACACACAAAGCTTGCTGCCTTTAAACAAAAATCCTTCAAATCTGTAAAATTTATCAAAAGCTTGATGTTCAAATGCTTCATACACATTACCAAAATTAGGATCATCAACATACAATTCTTTAACATGCTCAAATCCAAACAACTTAGAACTAAGTGTAGAAATTAAAGCATATCTTCTTGATAATGCGTCAAAAACAATATTATCTTTACCATACTTGTATTGAATAATATAAAGGAATTGCTCAATAAATTTAACCCATTTAGCATGTCTTTTATTCTACTTACCTTATCCCTTTAAGTGTTTGAAGGACTTGTGATCAGTGTGAATGACAAACTCCTTGGGTAAGAGATAATGCTGCCATGCATCCAATGCTCTCACCAAGATATATAACTCCTTATCATAGGTTGAATAATTGAGTTAAGCTCTATGAAGCTTCTCATTAAAATAGGCAATTGATCTTTTCTCTTGTATTAGAACCACCCTAATACCTACACCAGAAGCATCACACTCAATTTTAAAATTCTTATCAAAGTTGGGTAAAAATAAAATATGAGCAGAGTACAACTTTCCTTTCAAATGTTTGAATGGTTTTTGTTGTGCTTCTCCCCACTTAAATCCAACTTCCTCTTTGATTATTTTTGTAAGTGGTGCAGCAATTGAAGAGAAATCTTGCATAAAATGCCTATAAAAACTTGCCAAGCCATGAAAGTTTCTCACATCTGAAATAGATTTAAGCATTGGCCAATCTCTAATTGCCTTCACTTTCTCTTCATCCGCTTCAATACCCTGTGCACTCGCCATAAAACCAAAAAAAAAATAAGTCTATCTATACAAAATGTGCATTTCTTAAGTTTAGCATACAACTTTTCAGACCTTAAAGTTTACAAAACTAACTCAACATACTCAATATGCTCCTTAAAAGACTTGCTATAAATGAATATGTAATCAAAGTAAATAACAACAAACTTTCCTAAATATGCATGCAATAAATGGTTTATAAGTCTCATAAAAGTGCTAGGAGCATTAGATAGCTCAAATGGCATGACTAACCACTCATACAATCCATATTTAGTTTTGAAAGTTATTTTCCATTCATCACTAGGTTTCATCCTAATTTGATGATATCCACTCATTAAATCAATCTTAGTAAAATACACAGTACCACACAATTCATCTAACATATCATCAAGTCTAGGAATAGGATATCTATACTTTACAGTGATTTTATTGACTACATGGCAATCAACACATATCCTCCATGATCCATCCTTCCTAGGCACCAATAGCACAAGTACTGCATATGGACTCATGCTCTCCCTAACCAATCCCCTCTTCATGAGTTCTTTCACTTGCCTTTGTATCTCCTTAGTTTCATGGGATTGCTTCTATAGGTTGGACAGTTAGGAATGGCAGATCCAGGCACAAAGTCAATTTGATACTCTATCTCTTTCAAAGGTGATCATCCATTCGTTATCTCATTAGAAAAGACATCAGCATACTCCTACAACATAGATACAAAATTAGAAGGCAAAGAATCAATGTTAAGATTAGTATCAGAAAATAAAAATTCCTTGTAAATTACAAGTATCAAAGGTTATCTTAGTGCTAAAACTCTCTTAACCTCTCTTGCTCTTACATAAAAATTTTATTTTTGCCACCTACCTTTCTTGTTTTCACTCACCAATGGGCCATTTACTTATTTTGTTTCTTTTCTATTATCTTTTTTCCTTTTCCTTTCTTTTTCTCTCTCATTCACATTTTGGGTCGTAACCATTATCCCATTTCCTTTCTTAGTCGAAGCCTCTCTTTCCCTTTTAACTATTTTTTTTTATCTTCATACACCTCTTGAGGACATAATGGTGCCAAAACAACCTTCTTACCTTCATAAGAAAAAGAATACCTATTAGTGTACCTATTATGCATTACTTGCCTATCGAATTGCCAAGGCCTTTCCAAAAGTAAATGGCCTGCCTGGATAGATACTACATCACATATTACCTCATTCTTGTACCATCTAATAGAAAATGTCACTCTAACCTGGCATGTTACCTTAACCTCTCCACTGTTATTCAACCATTGCAATCTATAAGGTCTATGATATTTTTCACATGCCAAGTTTAACTTCTCGACCATACTCACACTAGCTATATTTGTGCAACTCCCTCTATCAATAATAACTATGCACACCCTTCCATTAATCAAACACTTAGTATAAAATATATTTTCTCTTTGTTTTAGGCTCTCCTCCTTAATATTCAAATTCAAAGCTCACCTAGCCACTCAAGATTTCCCACTTTCAGCAACTAACAACTATCACTCACTATCACAATCACTATAATCTTCAAAAGGAGGCACCTTATCTTTATTATTAGCTGATTCAGAAATAATTTTTTCGTCATCCCTAGCTATTATTACTCTTTTATTAGGATAGTCACATGCTATATGAACCTTTCCTAAATATTTAAAATATTTAATTTCTCTACTAGGGATTGGAGTATTAGAGTTGCCTTCTGCACCTTTATTTGGAATTTGGGTAGCCCTTGTCTTTTTGGAATTTGAATCTATCCTATAGGATTTAGATCCTTTAAAGTCCTTATTTTTTCCCTTTTGGTTCATTTAGATCCCCCATTATTATTTAAGTTGTTGCTGGTTTCGTTGAAGCTCTTACTTTTCTTCTGCTTCTCAATTTTCCTTACCATATTCAACATTTCCTCCATAGAGTCATACCTGTAAAGCTTAATTATATTAGCAATCTCCTTATTCAAACCACCTAAGAATCGAGCCATTATGACCTCTTTATCCTTTTTAATATTTGCTCTCACCATGAACATTTCCATATCATTGTGGTAATCTTCTACTGATTTTTCTCCCTGCACAAGTCTATGTAATTTCTAATGTAATTCTCTAAAATAATATAAAGGTACAAACCTCTTTCTTATGTCCCCCTTTATATCCTTCCAGTACTAATATGACATCTCTCCATCTTTCATCTACCCATGTTCGGTTGATCCCACCAAAATAAGGTATAGTCAGTGAATTCTATAGTTGCAATCTTTTAGCCTCTTGATGTACTCACACGTTATTGCCTTTTTTCACTCTACTTGCAATTTTTAGATTGCACTTCAAAAATCAATTTTCAAACCAAGAATTTGAGCAAATTCTAAGAAAGCAAAGAAACAAGCAAACTAATAATAAAAGAAAGCTTAAAAACTAGAAAGAATATACTAAACAAGATGGAGGTAGTACACGGATAAGAATGGTATACCACTTGATTATATTCAAATTAGAGTATTGGAACAAGCAAAGATACTCTAACAATGTAAAAGGAACAAAAGCTGGCTAAAATAAAGAAAGAAGCAACAAGAATCAAAAAGTTACAATATGGTTAAAACATGTGAATTTGACCTACTACAAAGTGAATCAAATATAAAACCTAATTAATATATCCAAGCAAATCAAGAAAATAACAAAGATACCTAATTATACTAAGTATGGCATATTGCACTCAAGATAATTCATTTTAGAGCCAAAATGATCAATAGGCCAAATGGTGCATCAAGTTTTAATTAATATATCAAGTTGTGTACAAAATGGTGGCGAAGTGATAGCAAAATGATACCAAAAAAAAGTGGCAAATGATAGCAAAATGATACCAAAATATGGTAGCAAATGATAGCAAAATGATACCAAAAATGGTGGCAAAACGATAGCAAAATGAAACGAAAAATGGTGGCAAAATGCAAAGTGAAATCCTTATCCAAATTGGATTTTAGCTTACAATACTAATCAAATGTGGATTAGGATTTTTGAAAACCTAATCCCAAACTAATTAGGATTAATTTTTCCTACTTCTTAAATGATTTCTACTTGTATTTAGATTATGATTAATTGCTACCCCTAATCCTCAAGCAATAAGGATTAACTTTCCCACCTATTAAAGGATTTGGATTCTCTTTTACTACATATACTCCACACACAAATTGTTTCTTATTTTCTCTTATTCTCTCTTTTCTTTTTTTCGTTATTCTCTTTTCTTTTCTTCTTTCTCTTTTTTTTTTTTGAAAAATACCATGAACGGTGCATGAGCAGTAACGTGAATAGTATCGATTTTTTTCCAATCAGCAAACTAATCTATAAACTTCTTCTACTAAGATTCGGATTCAAGCTAAAGATGTTCAAGATTTAGTTTAAGGCAATTTCAAAAATTCAAGGTTAAAACGTAAGAAAAGAAAAGGCTAAATTTAAATACACAACACAAATAAGAAACTTAATACTATCCTAATTCGGCATAAACATAAAGAATCAAAGAAAACTCAAACTTAATACTAAGATAAATAGAAATTTACCTTACTTTGACTATGATACCAAATGATGCAAAACCCAATAGCTATCAAGCTACAAACCCACACATACAATTCTGATGGCAAAGCAAATTAGATAAAATTCCTTCCTATTGAATCTCCAAACAACATGTGAATAGAAATACAAAAAATTGGGTAATAAAGAACATGAAAAATGTCACAATCAAACAATTAATAAGTTAATCAAATTCTTTATGCAATAGAAAAAAAAAGCAAGCAACTCATAAATCTCTTATATAGAATTCGGCCAAGCCAAGAGGATGATAGCCTCCAATGTTTTTAATGAATCAAACTATGAAGTTTATATCAAAACATAACCTATTTATAGGCTAGCTAAACCTAGGTAACACTTAACTTAAAGATAAACCCTAATTATGCCTTTAACTAAGGTAGGCAGAACTCCCAATAAGCTAAATAAAACAAATAAGCCCATTTTTAAAAGACTAAACACAACTTGAAACAAAGCCTAATAATTAAAGAGTATTGGCCGAATTTCAAGCTGTAATGGCCTCAACACCGGGTTAGCCGTGAATAGTACTTTCCGGCAGTGAATAGGGTTTTTCGGGCCCGAAAGAACACCCGAAATCCGAAAATATTTTATTTGACCATTGGGAAGTATTGGTCACGGTGACCTCGGGGTTGAAATTTGAAGTGAAATTAAGGTTATTTGGGCCTCGAAAAGTTAAAAATACGAAAAAGGTACCGGGTCGGTTTTGGTTTGACCGAACTTTGACCTAATTTTAAAAATAGTAAATGGACTTCAAAATTTGTTAAATTTTACAGTTATTCATGAAATTTCATGAAGAATATTTTGGTAAAAATAAATAAGTGTTTCGGTGATTTTGACAGTTTTTGAATCGGACCGATCGGTTTGAATCGGAACGGTAACAGACTCTGATTGAGCCAAAAATTTATGTACAAGCTATTTTTGAGGAAATAACACTAGTGGCATAATTTTTGAAGTGATTTGATGTATAGAAGAGTGAGAATTGGCTTGGGCCTTATATATATATATATATATATATATATATATATATATATATATATATATATATATATATATATATATATATATATATATATATATATATATATATATATATATATATATAGGATTTGGGTCAAAAGTGTAATAAGGGAAAGAATGAAAGAAGAAAGCAAAAAAAAAGAGAAAGGAGATCGGGAACGGGAGGAGCAGAAGGAGGAAAGGGCAGGTGGAGGCGCTGCCGCCGGCCAGCAGGCTTGCGCCGGTGACCGGCGCGGCTGCCACCCCTTCCCCGACCTTTCCTCTTCTTCCGGTGACCGTTGGATCGGCGTGAAAGAGGCGGATCTCTCTCCGTCGGCCGGGACACTTTTCTTCAATTTCCGACGACATACGGCGGCTGACGGCGACACGGTGACCACCGGGCGACTCCTCTCGGCGAGACGCATCGACCGGTGGCAACCGATCGTCCCCAATCGCCGGCATTGAGCAGATCGGGAACGGTGGTTTCCGGCGGTTCCTGTGGTTTTTCCGGCCAAACGAAGCCACATTGGAGCGCGTGAAGGCCACCAATGGACTTCTGGTGATGCCGGCTACAAGTGAGGAGTGTTGGTGCAGTCTCCGGTGAGGCTCCGGCCACGCGCCGGCGAGGCTCCGGCGAGACTCCGGTGACCAGAAAAATGAAATTTTCGACACCGACGGGTATGTGACTATAAAATCCTTCAATTTTCCCTAATCTTACTGAATTTTGCCTTTAATTGTAATTAGAGAAAAGTATTGAAGTTAATATGAATTATTTGAATTAATGTGTAATTGTTTAATTAGATGTTAAATTAAGCTTAATTTTATATGTAATCTAAGTTAAGAAAATTATTGGTATTATTTGAATATTTGTGAAATATGTATTGTATGTTAATAATTAATAAAATTAAGGAATTTTATTAATTATGCCTTAAATTGATAATAAGTATAAAATTGGAAATATCCATAATTTTTAGGAAAAATATGGAAATTTATTAGAGAATTATAAGTCCAAAATTGGAATGTATGTTATAAGAAAATAATGAATTATTGTTAAATAATTCATAAGACATACATGATTAATTAATATAATTAATTAATGTAATAAGTGAAAAAGGCTAATAAAAGTAAAATAAATAATATGTTAAATTCATGAGATTTAAATGAATAATAATAAGAATAATTCTGAAATAATTATTGAATTATTGACAAATAATTCAATAAATAAGCCCAAAATAGTAGAGTAAGATAAATTAATTTATGTTCCTTACAATAAAATGAAGGAAGATGACAGGTCAAATGATGAACTAAGAAAGTAAAAAGTATAGTACATGTAATGATAAAATGTTACTAAAATGTTCTTAAATTCAAATAAATGAGTGAATTATTACTAAATAATTCACAACCCGTATAAATATTACAAATTCCGAATAAAAGTTAAAAAGTTATAAATTAAAGGTTTGACTAATTTATCACATAAATTAGTCATAAAAAGGTTAATTACTGAATTATTGCAAATAAGTTACAATAGTCAACACAATAAGAAATTCTGCACTGTAATGCTATAATTTATAAAACGTATGAAAAGATTGAAAAGTTAAAGTACAAATGCGACTAATTTATCAAAATAAATTAGTCAATATAAAAGTATTAAAAGACTAGATTATTGTAAAATGGATCAGTATTAATGGCGTATCCGAATGACTCAGATTTCGGATAAAAGTAAAATGAATGCAATTACATAAAAAGAATGAAAGAAATATGAATTATAAATGTTTATAATTCATAAGTGTATAAAATGGCTAAAAAGTGACTTAAAAAGCATAATATGAAAAGAAAGTGAAGCAATAAAAGAGAAAATCTTTAAGTGATCAAAAGCACTGAAAAGAGTGTAATTGACCCAAAAATGTAAGAATTTATAAGAAAGAAAATAAAACGTTCTGAAAGGTTAAAAAGTACTAAAAAGATGTGAATGTTTGTAATGTGTCGCAAAAGTGCACACATTACTTGAAAAGAATTTAAATGATGTTGTACAGAAATTAAAAGTGTAAAAAGAAAACGTTTAACAGCTTAATGTAATGTTTTATTCCCTTAGCAAATGTCTGGCAGTAAAACTTAGTTCAGGATATAATTGGCTAGCCATAGGGATTACTGTACCGCGGTGCAAGTCATGGCGATTTGCTTTACTATGGACGGATCGTTGATCTCCATAATATATATATATATATCATACGTACTGTCATATGTTCATATGTTGTGAGAGATGACTTTTAGAGGTTATTTCTCATTTTATTGTGGCCCTGTGGGGTCCACGTCCCGCATATCCGGTCTGAAGGTTTTCTGCTGGGTCTGTACTGTACTAAGGGCGTACTGGAAATGAACAAATCAATATTGTTTAAATGAAAGGAATATGAAAAGTCATAAACGCAAAAGACTTCTTTAAAAAGGAATGAACTGTTTTAAAAAGAAAAAGAAAATGTTTTATAAGAATTAAACCATAAATGATCATTAATTGCATAATTATAAAGAAAGTGATTTAATATGCATCCTTACATGAAAACAAAGTTAAAAGAATGAAAAGGAAGTTATAAGTCAAGATTAAAACTGAAAAAGGACCTAAGTGAAAAGAATTAGAAGTTTAGGGGTAAAATTGTAATTTTACCAAAAATAAGATAAAAAGAGCAATTTGAATAAGAAAACGTATAATAAGGGTAAAATAGTAATTTGGCAACTTAAAGATTCCAAAAATGACCTTTTTAAACAAAAGGACCAAAAGCGTAATTTTACGCTAAAAGGTCAAAACAAGGTAAAATGAATAGTTTACAAGTATTTTGAACATGAGTAAGTGTAAAAAGAATAATATGAAGATTTATATGTAAAATATACATTTTAAAAGTAGTTGAATATGATTAATGTAAAAAGAATGAAATAAAGATCCATAAGTAAAAGTTAAAGTAATTAAGAAACTGTGAAAGTACAAGTTAAGCCAAGTAAGAATCATAAGAATTAAAATTAAAGCTAGAGTTAAAGTAAAGAAGATCGTATAAGTAAAAGATAATATGAAGTTAATGAACTTAAAGAACTAATGTTAAGTCAAGTAACATGAAATAAGAAAAGGTATTGTCTTAAAAGACGAAATTATGCTTAATTGGGAAATTCTTGGATTTATAGTCACCACTGAGCATATCTAGTGCTCAGCACGTAGTGTTTACTGCGTGCAGGTTACAAGGTGTTCAGGGAGCACAGAGCAGTGAAGCTTATTACACGAAGAATCAGGGCAAGAAGATGAAGTTATTGTATCTTTGTTTTTGTAAGCGTGGCATGTATATACTTAGTTAGTGATAATATAGAAATGATATGTAATTGAGATAAGTTTTTAATATGTTAAAAACTGTTCATATGAGAATTGTCAGATGTGAATTGTAAATGATGAGTATGGATTGAATGGATTGTTCTATTGTTATATGATTATTGTTTATATGAATTGTGATGCCTCTAAGAGGCTGTACTTGTTTGGATTTTTCAGGAGGCTAGAAAGTACTAGCCGTTATGCTGCCGGAATTTCGAAAAAAATAATAATGGTATGAAATTGGATTCAGTATTAGGTTGCGATTAATAAGTTAAAAAAAAATTTCACTGTTACGGTTAAGTCAACATCGGAAAAGACTGTTCATAGAAGGGTGTGACATTTTGTGGTATCAGAGCAATGGTTTAAGCGGGTCTAAGATCGGAGTGGGATAAGGTTAAGTGATAGGTTTGTCTGTATATACATGCCAATTATAAGTGGATAGGTGTCAATGAGTTTGAAGTGTACTTGCTCCCTTATAGGTTTAAAAGTGAAAAGTTGACATTTGACTGAGATTGTCAAGTGTGAAAGGATTGATTCTGCACAAGTAAAGATGGTAATAAGTGAATGAAAGAATTGCTGCTTGACATCTTTTGGAGATCAAAGCAGGGAAATGGAATGTTAATTGAAACTGTGTTTATATGTGAGCATCTAAGCATCTATGTGGATGAGAAATAGTCCAAGGAAAGACAAAGTAAAGAATGTGTCAGAAGTTAACATGGAATTGTATATTGAGATTTGATAAAATGTCCAGGATACAGAGATATGTTAATTGGATTGTTATAATATAAGGATGTTAATGAGCAAGATGTTATAAGTCAAGGTTGTCTAAAATGTTCTATATATACCTGTCAGTGATTTCTTTACAGATGTGGGGATTTGATTGTACATTTCATAGTACTGGGATGGGTTCTGATGTCTGCATTATATGGGAATACGTGACAGTATTCCGTTTGCATACATGAAATCATACATTCATTGCATATCATTTCACATTGTCTGATAGCATCTGAATTGCATTATATCATATGTTTAGGCCCCACTTGATAGGAAAAACTGACAGGGGATATGATGAGCATAGGGACGACCTAAGAATGAGATGAGAAATAGTGTATTTAAGATTGTTTTCTGCATTTGATGCGGCCATTATGGGTTATTGGTCGTGATGCACAGAGTGGTCAATGTATGGCTCGCCTTTGTGAAAAGATAGAAAAAGATTTTCCACCTTCTCTTAGATCAATGTTAGAGGATTTATGTAATAACCCTCTGATATGTTCTGAGATGATCAAAATAATATGGTCAATGTTTGAAATTGTTCTGTGGAAATCAAAAGAAAAGTGATTATCTGCTCAATCTAATGAATGTGATATCTGGTTAAAAGTGGAATTCTTGAAATTTATCCGGATATGAAAGAAAAGTTAATGAAGTGATCGAAACCTACTGAAATAGTAATGCTTTGTATTCTGAAAGTCACTAGATGTACCAGGGTTAAAAGTTTAGTTCTGAGAATCAGATTGAAAATGCGATGTGACGGATAATATGAGTAAATGTTTAAATGTGTTAATGCATGAAAGAGGATCATTAGATTTCTTAAGGAATTGTTTCCACTTATAAGGATAATTGAAAATGGAACAATGTGATTAGAGAATCTGCTATTGGACTGTTTAAATGTCAAAGAGAAAAGAGGAAAAACGAGAGATTGGCAATAATCTCAATACTGATATAGTGATTCACCCTTGGGCTAATGATTAGTCCGAGTGAATAGCTCAGAGTTTGAAAGATCAGATATGGTAAAATGTATCGGATTGTGATAATGACTGTAAAGAGAATGTGTTTATAATAAAATCTGACTCTTGCTAAGGCATTGTCAGAAAGAAATATTGAATCCTTTATAGTAGATTAAATGGAAATGTAAAGAAGTCAGCAAATCTTGATTTGATTCAAGATATGAAAATACTTGGCACAAGGATGTTGGGACCAAAGAAAAGAGCTACTGATAAAGGTTATTGATATTGAGCTTAGTCAGTTTAAAAGTAAACGGATTCCAATGACAAAGATGTTTTGGAATCATTAAATGTGAAAGAAATGATAAGATCACTGTTTTGTATCCTCTACTTTTAAATGTAAGTAAATTTCGAGGACGAAATTTCTATTAGTAGGGAAGAATTGTAATGGCCTCAACAACGGGTTAGCCGTGAATAGTACTTTCCGGCAGTGAATAGGGTTTTCCGGGCCCGAAAGGACACCCGAAATCCGAAAATATTTTATTTGACCATTGGGAAGTATTGGTCACGGTGACCTCGGGGTTGAAATTTGAAGTGAAATTAAGGTTATTTGGGCCTCGAAAAGTTAAAAATACGAAAAAGGTACCGGGTCGGTTTTGGTTTGACCGAACTTTGACCTAATTTTAAAAATAGTAAATGGACTTCAAAAATTGTTAAATTTTACAGTTATTCATGAAATTTCATGAAGAATATTTTGGTAAAAATAAATAAGTGTTTCGGTGATTTTGACAGTTTTTGAATCGGACCGACCGGTTTGAATCGGACCGATAACAGACTCTGATTGAGCCAAAAATTTATGTACAAGCTATTTTTGAGGAAATAACACTAGTGGCATAATTTTTGAAGTGATTTGATGTATAGAAGAGTGAGAATTGGCTTGGGCCTTATATATATATATATATATATATATAGGATTTGGGTCAAAAGTGTAATAAGGGAAAGAATGAAAGAAGAAAGCAAAAAAAAAAAAAAGAGAAAGGAGATCGGGAACGGGAGGAGCAGAAGGAGGAAAGGGCAGGTGGAGGCGCTGCCGCCGGCCAGCAGGCTTGCGCCGGTGACCGGCGCGGCTGCCACCCCTTCCCCGACCTTTCCTCTCCTTCCGGTGACCGTTGGATCGGCGTGAAAGAGGCGGATCTCTCTCCGTCGGCCGGGACGCTTTTCTTCAATTTCCGGCGACATACGGCGGTTGACGGCGACACGGTGACCACCGGGCGACTCCTCTCGGCGAGACGCATCGACCGGTGGCAACCGATCGTCCCCAATCGCCGGCATTGAGCAGATCGGGAACGGTGGTTCCCGGCGGTTCCTGTGGTTTTTCCGGCCAAACGAAGCCACATTGGAGCGCGTGAAGGCCACCAATGGACTTCTGGTGATGCCGGCTACAAGTGAGGAGTGTTGGTGCAGTCTCCGGTGAGGCTCCGGCGAGACTCCGGTGACCAGAAAAATAAAATTTTCGACACCGACGGGTATGTGACTATAAAATCCTTCAATTTTCCCTAATCTTACTGAATTTTGCCTTTAATTGTAATTAGAGAAAAGTATTGAAGTTAATATGAATTATTTGAATTAATGTGTAATTGTTTAATTAGATGTTAAATTAAGCTTAATTTTATATGTAATCTAAGTTAAGAAAATTATTGGTATTATTTGAATATTTGTGAAATATGTATTGTATGTTAATAATTAATAAAATTAAGGAATTTTATTAATTATGCCTTAAATTGATAATAAGTATAAAATTGGAAATATCCATAATTTTTAGGAAAAATATGGAAATTTATTAGAGAATTATAAGTCCAAAATTGGAATGTATGTTATAAGAAAATAATGAATTATTGTTAAATAATTCATAAGACATACATGATTAATTAATATAATTAATTAATGTAATAAGTGAAAAAGGCTAATAAAAGTAAAATAAATAATATGTTAAATTCATGAGATTTAAATGAATAATAATAAGAATAATTCTGAAATAATTATTGAATTATTGACAAATAATTCAATAAATAAGCCCAAAATAGTAGAGTAAGATAAATTAATTTATGTTCCTTACAATAAAATGAAGGAAGATGACAGGTCAAATGATGAACTAAGAAAGTAAAAAGTATAGTACATGTAATGATAAAATGTTACTAAAATGTTCTTAAATTCAAATAAATGAGTGAATTATTACTAAATAATTCACAACCCGTATAAATATTACAAATTCCGAATAAAAGTTAAAAAGTTATAAATTAAAGGTTTGACTAATTTATCACATAAATTAGTCATAAAAAGGTTAATTACTGAATTATTGCAAATAAGTTACAATAGTCAACACAATAAGAAATTCTGCACTGTAATGCTATAATTTATAAAACGTATGAAAAGATTGAAAAGTTAAAGTACAAATGCGACTAATTTATCAAAATAAATTAGTCAATATAAAAGTATTAAAAGACTAGATTATTGTAAAATAGATCAGTATTAATGGCGTATCCGAATGACTCAGATTTCGGATAAAAGTAAAATGAATGCAATTACATAAAAAGAATGAAAGAAATATGAATTATAAATGTTTATAATTCATAAGTGTATAAAATGGCTAAAAAGTGACTTAAAAAGCATAATATGAAAAGAAAGTGAAGCAATAAAAGAGAAAATCTTTAAGTGATCAAAAGCACTGAAAAGAGTGTAATTGACCCAAAAATGTAAGAATTTATAAGAAAGAAAATAAAACGTTCTGAAAGGTTAAAAAGTACTAAAAAGATGTGAATGTTTGTAATGTGTCGCAAAAGTGCACACATTACTTGAAAAGAATTTAAATGATGTTGTACAGAAATTAAAAGTGTAAAAAGAAAACGTTTAACAGCTTAATGTAATGTTTTATGCCCTTAGCAAATGTCTGGCAGTAAAACTTAGTTCAGGATATAATTGGCTAGCCATAGGGATTACTGTACCGCGGTGCAAGTCATGGCGATTTGCTTTACTATGGACGGATCGTTGATCTCCATAATATATATATATATATATCATACGTACTGTCATATGTTCATATGTTGTGAGAGATGACTTTTAGAGGTTATTTCTCATTTTATTGTGGCCCTGTGGGGTCCACGTCCCGCATATTCGGTCTGAAGGTTTTCTGCTGGGTCTGTACTGTACTAAGGGCGTACTGGAAATGAACAAATCAATATTGTTTAAATGAAAGGAATATGAAAAGTCATAAACGCAAAAGACTTCTTTAAAAAGGAATGAACTGTTTTAAAAAGAAAAAGAAAATGTTTTATAAGAATTAAACCATAAATGATCATTAATTGCATAATTATAAAGAAAGTGATTTAATATGCATCCTTACATGAAAACAAAGTTAAAAGAATGAAAAGGAAGTTATAAGTCAAGATTAAAACTGAAAAAGGACCTAAGTGAAAAGAATTAGAAGTTTAGGGGTAAAATTGTAATTTTACCAAAAATAAGATAAAAAGAGCAATTTGAATAAGAAAACGTATAATAAGGGTAAAATAGTAATTTGGCAACTTAAAGATTCCAAAAATGACCTTTTTAAACAAAAGGACCAAAAGCGTAATTTTACGCTAAAAGGTCAAAACAAGGTAAAATGAATAGTTTACAAGTATTTTGAACATGAGTAAGTGTAAAAAGAATAATATGAAGATTTATATGTAAAATATACATTTTAAAAGTAGTTGAATATGATTAATGTAAAAAGAATGAAATAAAGATCCATAAGTAAAAGTTAAAGTAATTAAGAAACTGTGAAAGTACAAGTTAAGCCAAGTAAGAATCATAAGAATTAAAATTAAAGCTAGAGTTAAAGTAAAGAAGATCGTATAAGTAAAAGATAATATGAAGTTAATGAACTTAAAGAACTAATGTTAAGTCAAGTTACATGAAATAAGAAAAGGTATTGTCTTAAAAGACGAAATTATGCTTAATTGGGAAATTCTTGGATTTATAGTCACCACTGAGCATATCTAGTGCTCAGCACGTAGTGTTTACTGCGTGCAGGTTACAAGGTATTCAGGGAGCACAGAGCAGTGAAGCTTATTACACGAAGAATCAGGGCAAGAAGATGAAGTTATTGTATCTTTGTTTTTGTAAGCGTGGCATGTATATACTTAGTTAGTGATAATATAGAAATGATATGTAATTGAGATAAGTTTTTAATATGTTAAAAACTGTTCATATGAGAATTGTCAGATGTGAATTGTAAATGATGAGTATGGATTGAATGGATTGTTCTATTGTTATATGATTATTGTTTATATGAATTGTGATGCCTCTGAGAGGCTGTACTTGTTTGGATTTTTCAGGAGGCTAGAAAGTACTAGCCGTTATGCTGCCGGAATTTCGAAAAAAATAATAATGGTATGAAATTGGATTCAGTATTAGGTTGTGATTAATAAGTTAAAAAAAAAATTTCACTGTTACGGTTAAGTCAACATCGGAAAAGACTGTTCATAGAAGGGTATGACACAAGCTCAAAATAAAAGACTAACTAATAATCCAACTAGCTAAATAAACCCTTTTAAAAGAAGCCCACATGCCTAATCCATCTTTACAACTTAAATAAGTCATGTGACTTTTTAAATGAAGCATATGACTTGTATAATTAAAGCCCAAGTTGTATAAACCCAAAGATGAATTAAGTTGATCCAATTCCATTACATGCTTTCAAAAGGCTAAGTTCTTTATGCATGCGTTTAAGTTCTTCTTGACACTTCTCAAAGACATCTTCATGTAGCTCTTGTGTAATAAAGCCTTGAACATAAGATGAAATAGCCATCTTCAAATTTTGAGTACGTCCTCTTGTGATTGGATCACTTGGCATCTTTAATAGATCTTTGGTGGTTGATGGCTTTAATGATGGATCCGCATCAAATAATCTCAAATATATCAATTATTGGTGAAAATTGAAGAATTAAATTTATCAAAGTATCATAATGCGACCCCTAACGAGTATCGGCAATTCTTTTAAGATCAATTTCTTGATTCAAGCCACAATTACTGGAGATTTCTTCATTTGCAAGTGCCTCAAAAATTGTAACAAAAAAATAAAAGCAAAAGGGGGAAGAGAAAGTAACAATATGCTTTGTGTAAAAAGAAAATGGGAAAAAGAAGAAAAAGGTTAAAGAACTGTAAATGCTGCACGTGAAAAGAGAAAAGGTAGGTGAAAAAAACATGAGAAAGGGATAAATGCAAAGGTGAAGGACAAAGATGCTATAAATTAATTATTTAACTTGTTTAATAAGTTGTCATTAATTTTTCTATTTTTTAAAATTTTTAATGTATTATTAAATTTTATCATTTATTTAATTTTGAGAAGGGTGCTTAAAATTTAATTAAAATTTTAATTTAATAAATTTTAATTTTTATAATTTAATTAAAAGGTTTATATAATTATTTTTGAATTAAAAGTTGAGAAAGATGCTTAAAATGAATTAGGGGATATCATTAACGTGGTGCTGCCATTGTTGCATATAGTAAGTTAATTTTTAGTAGATATTATAAAATAATTATAATAATGAGATTAAACATTTAAAATTGTAAATGTAAAATATTTTCTATATTTGAAAATATGATGCAAATATAAAATAAACTATAAATAAAATTATTTGAGGTTCCATTGAACAAAATTAATTATATTTCTAACTTTAATAATATATTTTTACAATAATTATAAAATTATAATAATAGCCTTTTTATTTTAATTAAAAAATCTAATCCCAATATTGGTATTTTATCACAATCTTTCGATTCATATCTAACTTTATGTTATATTATATGATTTTATCTTTTTTAGTAAAATTATTTTTACCAATACTAATACATATGAACATAAAAGAGTTTCAATTCAATACCAAAATATTTATGCAGATTATTGAAATTATTATGAAAATATCAAAATTTTACTGTTTAAATAAAACTCATAGTAAACCTGTGAGCCTGCCCCCAGTACATATAATGCATTAGGGGTGAGCAAATTTTTGTTTAAATCAAAAAATTGAATCAAACTGATCGATTTTTTAATTTGGTTAAATTTTTTGGTTTTTGGTTTTGAATTTTAAAAAATTTTGATTTTTCGGTTCGGTTTTTAAAGAAAAAAACCGCAAAAAAATCGAATTGAACCAAAATTCTATATAATTATATATTTTTTATTTTTTAATTGAATAATTATTTTATATATGTAAATTATTTTATTTTGAGTTGTAAATTATATGAGTACATTTATCAATTATTAATATCACTTTTTTAGGTGATAATTTATAATTTTGACGATTAAATTGAAAATCGATTAAATAAAAAAATTTATTTAACGATTTTATTGTATTATTTATTATATATTTTGGGATTATATCTTTAATTTGAACTTTTATTTTATACAATTTAGATGTTTTTACTTTAGTATATTATGATTTATAATTTTTAGATAATTTTTTTATTTTTTTAAAAAATAGTTTTAATTTTCTGTTTTTCGGTTAACATAATCAAACTGATCAAAAATTTTGATTCTATTTGAATTCGATTATTCTATAAATTCGGTTCAATTCGATTGATAAAAAATTACAAATTTAATTTTCGATTATTTTGATTTTATTATTGAACCGAACCAAATCGACCGTTGAACAGTGGTAAATGCATATCTTTTAAAAGAAAAAAAAGTTGACTGTCAAAAAGCTGATACGAAGCCTTCAGTCTGACTAATACCCACACTATTTGTATCGGTTTCTGATATCTCAAATTTTTTATTTTTATATTATAATTTAATTTGAAAAGTAACACCAATTTTAAAAAAATGAAAAACCTCTTATTACCCATACTGTGAGTACAAAAAGACAACTCAACCACCATTAGTTTACATTTGGTAAAATTAATATTTTTAAAATTGGACAAAAAAATCATATCTGATAAAAAATTAAAAAATCGAGAACTACTCAACTAGTCAAGAATTGTTGTAAAACTAATTAAAAAAAACAAATATAGTATAATAGAGAATTTTCTCTTATTAATTGTTTTTACTGAATAACCACAATGGGATATTTATAGGTACAAAATAGAAGATGTAGACTTCTACTATAATTGAGAAAAATATGAGTTTGATAGTCATCCAAATATTTCATAATTATTACAACACTTTCCCTTGGATGACTATACACTATGAATATGCCTCGTTAAAACCTTGCTAAGAAAAATTCAGTGGGATAAAAACTTAGTAAAGAAAAAAGAGTACAGTATTCATAGGCTGTATACTTCCCCTCAAAAATACAATAAATACAATATTTTCTTAAACCGAAATATCCTAATACCGTTTACGTACTTTCTGAAAATCAAACTCGGTAGAGTCTTGGTGAAGAGATCAACTAGTTTGTTGCTAAAGAAAACTTTGTAATTTCTTCATACTTCAATGCTATTGGTCGTTATTAAACAATAATCTATACATTGCTTTATTGTATTGATTTATGGCCTTCAACCACATGAGTTTTTAAAAAATTTTATGAATAGCTAACATTGAGTAATTCAATAATTACTACTCTTATAGCTAAAAATTTGACATCTTCTGGTATCTGGACTTCTAATCCAAATATTTTGTATGAATTTATTTTGCTATTCACATTGATATCGATATTTTTCGATAATTAGAGACTCATACTCATTATTATTATATTTCATAAGCAACTGAATATACATTATCAACAACAATTATCATCCATTTTCGTATCTCATATAATTTACCATTACTAGAATCACTTTTGAGGTTATTTTTCTAGAAATTTGGAGTTGTTGATTTAAGTTGCTTTTTACCTCTTCAGGAGTATCACTTTATAAATTTTCATTTTTCTTCAAAGATTAATATCTTTTCCATTAAAAGATCTGTCACACTTCTGGCGAATTTTTTAAAATCATTGACAATATTACAAAATATCATGACTAGATAATAATTATTTTGTCTTTTTTTCATTTCATAAGTCATGCTATCAATCTCAAAAGGGCTATGGACATTCATAATCATGGAATTTATAGTACATATTTTTCCTTGAATGTCCATTAATACTTATTGTGCCTCATTAAAACTCTACTGAAAAAAACCCCGTGGGATGAAAATTCAGTAAAGGAAAAAAGAGTACACATGCAATATCTTTAATACACATCATAAGTTGTCTCATTAAAAACCTTAATAGGAAAATCCAGTGAAAAAAAACCCTTATTTAAGGAAAAAAGAGTACAACGTGTATTTTTCTTCCCCTTATAATAATATCTGTACGCACTTTTAAATTTGTGCATACATAATTTTTATACGTACAACAAGTACATGACCAATGTACTTTTATGCCACATCATAAATAAGTTATCCATTCTCAAATGATTTTCTTAACCATTTCTATTTTTTCTCTTAATTATCAACCACTCCTGGTGATAAAAATTAATCATATAGTAATAATTTTCTTGAACATACCATTTTTATGGTCATAATTTTATATCGCTTCAGTCACTTCAAGGAATGAAACAAATAAAATAATTTGATCATAACATATATACAACATAATCATATAATAGCTATAACAAATGAATGCATTTAGTAATTTAATTCAAATGTTTCTAAAAAAAATTACTTAAAGATAATAAAATTATCTAAATAAAACATATATGATTATATGGAGAACTAAAATCGTTAAAATAATATGTAATTTTAAGTAACAATTTGATAATTACCATTTAATGCATGATTACATACTGCATTAATAGCAATAATATATGATCATAAAATATGTTATATCTAGTGACTTTATAACCATTTGAGTATTCAATGAAAGATAATACATAAACATATAATCACATTATAATTTTTTTTCAATCAAATAATACTTGATATTTAATTTGAAACAAAATTTAGTTTACAAAATTCATTAAAACATTTTGAGCTTTTTAAGAGTTTCAGTAATCAAAATCATATAAAAAAAATCATGATAATAGACAACATTATAATACTTCAAAATCATATATATAAAATTCAGTGCATATATTGAAAAAAAATTCAGAAATATTTATATGCTTCAGACATGATAAATATTTAAGATATTAAAATATGCAGATAGTATCAATTAGTTATATACTAATATATTACTAAATTGACAAACATTAAAAATTTATTGCATTCATTATATAAAAAAAAATATGTATTTTTGCAATCAATACCAATTCATTGCAATAAATGTCATAAAATAAATCATATTTTATGACTTTATTATTTATTGAATGAATATCAATTGTACTCAATTGACATCATATTTGTCAATATTTTGAACTGCAGATCCAAAAATTCATATTAAATGCAATTAATATCTGTATTTTTCAATAGATTAATTTTAAGATCATCATTATATTAAAAATATCAACATCAATATTTTTATACAAAATATTGATGACAACTTTATCCTTCGGTTTCTTTTAATGACAAATGACATATTGAGATATCTTATTTAATTTTAAGTACCTGAACCACTTCATGGGTTTAAAAATTTATTATGTCATAAGTCTTTCGAGAAGTGTCCGCCTCCATAATATGACCATATAAATTTATTTGCTTCTTGCCATTCAAAAAATTTTATTCTTATTTGGAATCAAATAATTTACCCTACAAGGCAAATTGTCCTACTGGGATATTATTTTGAATTGGAGCATTTGCAGCTAATACATATGAGTTTTAATAAATATCTACACACTAACAAATACATTATCATAATTAATTGATCTTTTGAACTTCAGGTTCACGAAACGAGGATCTAAAATATACGTAATGTATTTATTTATTTATTTTAGCTGCTTTCTTCCCCTCATATTAGGAAAGTTATTAATCAAAATGCAATTTTCAACTGAAATTGAAATTGAAAAATTTTATGATCTTTATTAGCATAATGCATGTAATATTATATATCCATATATAAAAATTATAATATTGTTCTCATAAAAATATCTAGCAATTAATCGGAGACATGTAGTTAATATTTTTAGCTAGACCTTGGAGTATGAACATGTACAAGAGACTTATAATAATCTTTTAGCCACGACATACGATTATTAGCATTATCAAGAAAAATGTCTTGATTACATATTATGGAAGTTGTGCACTTAATTTGAATAATCTCACAAACTACAGGTTGTAAGTTGATAATAAATATACATGTGAATATTTTATTGATGCATCTTTCAAAAATATTTGAGTATTTTACATTGTGGATAGTGGATCCACATATATTATCTTTATTCATTCTAGAATAAAGGGAATTCAACCCCTTTATTAGCTAGTGATACCTTAATAATATTTCTTGAGAATAAATAGGTTATGACAATTCTTTAAATTGAACTAAAAAAAACTTCTGGTTCTTTAATAAATATGTATATAGAAATTCTCAATAATTTATACATTATAATTGATCCGGAATGGTCAAACTAGTTATGCCAAATAATCAATTGTTAATTAGTAAACTTCAGGTTTACTATTTTATTATATCAATATTTATACCAATTGATAAATATCAAGTTTCTTAATATTAATATCAAACAGTTAGTAAACTTTGTATTTACTAATATTTGTGATAGTTAATAAGAATTTTATTTTAATCGATAAACTTCAGGTTTACTGATATTAGTATCACTTAATCAATAAACTTCATGTTTACTCATATTTGTATAATTGGTAAACAATATGTTGCTAATATTTGCACAATAATTAGTAAACTTCAGGTTATTAATATTTGTATATATTAGTAAACTTCAAGTTTACTAATATTTGTATCAAAATAAAATCAAATTATCTGAAAAAATTTGTTACTAATATTATACAAAGTGGATCTTAATTATTTCTCTCTCAATCTCAAAATGATATTCATTTCAGTGAATATTTTTTGAAAATAAATGTCTACAAGACATATTTGAGAAATAATATATTTCGTAACAAATTGTATGTAAATAATTACATTATAACTCTTTAAGAGCCTTCAAATAATTGTATTACATATACCAACAATATACATATAGCAAATTGAAAACCGAATATGGCTTTACATAAAATATATTCATCATATATAATATAATGATTAAAATAGAATTAAGCAATGATCAAATTATAATTATGCAAAACAAATTACTAAAATCGTGTTAATGTCCTCGGTAATAGAAAATGTTATTCTCAGTTCTTAATATTTTCGTATATTGAAGTTTTTAAAATTATTTATTGTAGGGTAGAATTACTCAACCTTAATAAATCTCATTAACTAATTAGAATTAAAATAATTCAAAATTTATGAATTAAATCTACTTACCGTCTAATCTTGTAAATTATAATTCTTGATTCTTTCAAGCCGGGTTGTCGTAAACCACCAACTTCCAATAATCATTAGAGGCTATCGTGCTAATAACATATTGTAAAACTAATTAAAGAAAAGACAAATATAGTATAATAGAGAATTTTCTCTTATTAATTATTTTTGCTGAATAATTACAATAGAGTATTTATAGGTACAAAATAGAAAAGGTAGACTTCTACTAGAATTGAGAAAAAGAAGAGTTTGATAGTTATCCAAATATTTCATAATTATCACAACAAGA
Source organism: Excoecaria agallocha (assembly GCA_037975025.1). Taxonomy (NCBI): domain Eukaryota; kingdom Viridiplantae; phylum Streptophyta; class Magnoliopsida; order Malpighiales; family Euphorbiaceae; genus Excoecaria; species Excoecaria agallocha. The sequence continues at coordinate 15,320,146 of CM075817.1, read as the reverse complement.
ATCAAATTGTTTGCTATTTTTATTCATTATTATTTTCTAGTTTTAGTGTTAAATTTTTTGTTTGTTTTGGTAATTTGATTAAATGTATGAACCGATCATGTTCTATATCTTTTGTTGATGTATTTAATAATTATTTTAATGATTAACATGAATATTCTTTTTAGGCTGGTTTATTGAATAGTTTTTGGATTAAAAAAAGAAGAAAAATAATACGTATTAATATTTATAATACTTGGGTGGCAAAAAAAAAGGAAAAATTAGAATTGGACAAGAATGAGAATTTGATAAAATATGATTCAAGAAAGAACATTTAAATGATATTAGAGAGTCACGTTTTAAGTGTGGAGTATTTTTTTAATTATTAATTTCTTGTTAATTATACTTGATTATATGTATTATCAATCCAGTTATAGTATTGAAAGTTGTTTGAAATTTTTTTTTTTTTTATAACAAAAGATAGCAGGCTGCAAACTACAAAAGAAGAAGTAGCAAATATTACTTCAAGTTTACTTAGTCCGGAACCAGCAGAGCAACGAGAAATAAATTGATTGCAAATCAAAATCATATATCAATGCAAATTTACAGGGCTGTTATCGTGATTCGACTTTAATCGAAAAGTTGTTCACTGCTTCAATATACCTAAAAATAGAGAAATTTCGATGGAAGTTTCGATGAGTGGAATCTCCGATAGTCAAATTAATAAAGATTTTAAGGGTGTTATTAAAGTAGATTTTGCTAATAGAAAGAAAATACTTGATATTCTGCTTATTTATAAAAATTAATGTCCTTTCCTGACTAGGAATCCTGATGTTTGTAGAATTTTCGTTAAAAAAAATGTATAGCCTGAGTAGAAAACAGAGTCAAGCTTTCAAAATAAGAGTTTTACCCTCATTAGGTGTGACTAAATACTGGTCCAAGTAGGACTTATCAAGATGACACCGTTAAAGGTTGAAACTCGGATCCTAGGTGATTCGAATAGCTAGAAAATCGAGCTACTCAGGTGAGCCCATATGTATAGTTTGGTTATCACATAAAAAAGAATTTAAAAAAAAATTAACCCAAGAAATAATTTTAACCCAAATCACAACTACTTTAATAAGCCTGCAAATAGACCTTAAAATTAGGTTGTATCGGGCATATTTGAGTTTAGATAATTTCATATCGGTTCTTTTTTATTTTTGAATTTTTCGGATCATCATTTTTAGGATTACTTTTAGATCAGTTTACTTATTTTTTGTATATATTTAGATCAGACTTTGGGTTGCAGATAGGATTAAAAAACTAAATTGAAAATGAAAAATCAAATTATAAGCAATTTGATATATTTGGTTCAATTTTTGTTTTAACTAGTTTGATTCCAACTTTTTTGGTATTCCGGATCAATTTTGGGTTTTTAGATCTCCCAACTTAAAATATATAACTGACATGGTATATAACTAATCATAATTTAACTTTTTTTATATCTCAGGTTAATTTTGACTAATTATCAAATTATAACATATTTTATATATTTTGTTCAGTTTTTGTTTTAACCAGCTTTATTCCAATTTAATTTTTCAGGATTTCGGATCAACTTTGACTTTTTAGACCTTACAACTTCAAATATATAATTGATATCATATTAGTCAATTTGATTTTTTGAATATTCCCAATCAATTTTGACTATCTATCAAACTTGATCAAACATGTCACTATTTGCTGCAAAATTATGACTTGAATTTTAGTTTTAGTTTTAACCACCTTAAATAGATTTGTTTTCATTTTAAATTAAATCATCGAATTTGTCTAAAATGATATTATTCATAACTTGAAAAAAAAAATACTATTATTGCCCCAACGAAATTATTCATTTTGAAAACTATTATTCACAGTTTATAATGTACCGTCCACAAACTTCAGATTTTCAACACATAACATTTTTTTTTTAAATTTGAAATACTACGATTTGATAAGAAAAATTGAAAAAGCGATGTAAAATGATGGATGAGCTCTAAGCTCTAGAATAAGGATAAATTATATGGCATGGAAAGGAAAAATTATGTAAAGAATATAAATAGTAAAATAAAGTATATATTATACGCCATTTAATTATTATTATTATTTTTTTAACCTTTGCAGTTCACAACTTAAATATTTAGATATTTTTTCAATTAAATTTAATTTATATAGAATCGGGATGAGAATATTAACATAGTGTAGTATTAATATATATTATATAATATTAAACAATAATTTATAAATAAATATAACATAAAATAAAATTTAATTGAAAAAATTGCATTAAGGATTCGAATTGAATTTTAGATATTTTTGGATAATTTTTTCGAATTGCTGATTTCAATCGAATTTAATCCTGAATTTTTCAAATCACTATTGAAAATAGTTCAAATCAAATAAAAAATGATCAGATCTTCCCGCAAATGTCTGTCAAAATCACAAACCTAATCGAAGTGCATATCATAATTGAGAGAGAGAAGGGTCTAGATTCAAAGCAAAATTACCAATGTTATTAAAATCGGATCAGACCATCCAGCTGGACCAATTTAATCGTAAACCGATAGCTTATCTAGTTGGTTTAATACATAAAAATCAAACTGATTAAAAACCGTAAGGAATTGATATGAACCGGCCAAAAACCGGATGAATGAGTAAAAACCGGTTTGAATCAAAAAAAACTTTTTTTGTCCAAAATATATAAACAACATTATTTTTTGCTGAAAAAATAAAATATAAATATAAATACAAAATAATTAAAATTTAGGCAATTTTAATGAATAAAATAAAAATTATAATTTATAATTGATGAATATTTTTGAATATTTGTAATTTTTTTACTATATCTATCTTAAATATTTGTTATGAATACTGAATAACTTGAAAATATTGCTTTATAATTAATATTTGATGATAAATGTATTTTTTTAAAATATTTTTTATTTTTATATATAGTTATATTCTCATAATATTTATAGAAAAATTTAAAAATAATATTATTTTAAAAAAAAAGTAAAAAATTCGGTTGAACCATATCGAACCGATCGAATCAAAAATCATTTACATCTTCAATTTTTTATTCGATCTGATTTTAATAACATTGAAAATTACCAAAAAATCATGTTATCTAAAAGCGGCTTCCATCTTTGGGTGAGTCAATTTTGTTCATACAGAGAGAGCGTGTAGATTGAAATGGATTCGACAGAGAGAGGGATTCGAAATTTTATGGTAGGATTTCTTTTGTTCAATATATATATATATATATATATATATATATATATATATATAATTAATTAATTAATTAATTGAACCGATCCATTAATGGAAATTGATAACCTTTAATTACGGCAGATTAAAACCGAAGTTCATTCATCTCCAATTAAAAATCGTAACAAAAATCACCGGTTCGATTAATAAAATTATTCTATTTGATTTTGAATTTTTTTTTTTAATTTCAATGTTTTTAGCTTTCTCGTCATCGATATTGGTGGTGTTTTCCGCTTTCTATTTGACTGAATCATCTGTTTGTTATTATAGAAAACAAATTAGAATTATGAATATTTAAAAAATGATAAAAAAAAAAAAACAAATTCAAAGGAGCATAGCTGTTGGTGATTAAGAAAAAGAAAAGCGATGCCATATTAGGGTTGATACAGCAAGAGACAGATAATTTACAATTTTACATGCTTCAATTGATTACTTTTTTCATTATTTTTCACTATTTACCCTAATTTCTTTTCTTTTTTTCCTGTCGAAACATTATTTACCGTAATTAACGTCTTACAAAATATTTACTTTCCATTTTAATCTGAGTAAACTGTTTGCCAATATTTTTAATGTGAAGATTAATTCGCCTTTCACTGTAACAAAACTGGATTCCACTTTCGAATTGACTATGCCTTTCCGATTGAGTGGAAATTCACCATAATTGAGCCTTGAAAGTAGATAACTCACCTGTCTTCTCTTCCTTTTCGTAATCATCTGCTTTCTGCTTTTCTTTTTTCTCCATCCGCCGGAGCTTCGCCGACCTTTCTCAACTTCAGCTGCGGGAGAATTTCATCACCGTTTGTCGAATTTACTCTGGTAACAATCTCATTTCAATACATTCTAGCATGTTCTAATTCGATTTCGCACTAGGTGTTGTTTTTCGTCTATTTTGCTCCAATCTCAGTTTTCTAATACAAGGTATATAAGAAGACCTTTCAATTTATCTGATGTTATATGTTTGTTTTGTTTTGTAACAAAGGAATTCTGAGCAATTCATTTCTTTCTTCTTTTTCTACAATTAGAGTTTGGATTTTGGAATTCTTTCTGATTAATTTGGCGCGGGAAATGCAATTTAAAGAATGATGAAAAAGGTAAGGAGGAGAGTAGGTAAGTATGAAGTTGGGCGGACTATCGGCGAAGGGACTTTCGCCAAGGTTAAGTTTGCACAGAACACGGAGACCGGAGAAAGCGTCGCTATGAAAGTTATGGCCAAAAGCACAGTTCTCAAGCACAAAATGGTTGACCAGGTACTTTCTTTCGTTGTTGTTGAAATTGATGCAAATTCAATGTATATGAATTATTTCTTCATAATATGACCATATAAATTTTGAGATTTTTTAGTGTTATCTGCATATTTATGGAAAACATACTAATAGATTGCGTCGTTTCCATTCCGCCAATTGTAGATGAAAGAACTACTGTGCGAACTGCCAGCAAGCAAATATTTGCTCTTGTAATCATGCACCTCTTTGCTCTAATTTGATTTTTGAACATCTCAGCTATACAAAATGCTCTTTACTTGAATTTAGTAGTAAAAATCACAGCTGAGCAATGGACCTTACTTTCATTTTGCTTGATTGGATATTCTTAGCACATTGAAAATCGTGAGTTTATTTGCGGTTTCGTCTATACAATTTAATATTCTTTATTTTGGCCCCAGATTAAAAGGGAGATATCCATCATGAAGATTGTCAGACATCGTAACATTGTAAGGTTGCACGAGGTAAATTCTTTGACCTGATGCTCCTTACAAAATTAATGACCTGCATCCAAGAGTACTTGACTGCTATCACCTTCTTTGATATAAATAGTTGACAAACAATGCTTCTTTTCCTCCCTATTATATTCGTGTTCCAGGTCTTGGCAAGCCGGACAAAAATTTACATTATTCTCGAGTTTGTTACTGGAGGAGAACTATTTGATAAAATCGTAAGTGTTACCTGGCCCTGGTTTCCTTTGAAATTTTAAAAATCCTTCTTGCCAGCATAACTAACTTATTTGAGGTTACAATCTTCCTCTGCTGGTTGGTTAATTAACTCACTTCATTGATTATTGAAATGAAAGAAAAAAGTTCACTTTCATCTATCACTCAGGTCCACCGTGGAAGACTTTTCGAAATTGAAGCAAGGCAATATTTTCAACAGCTTATAGATGCAGTTGCTCATTGTCACTGCAAGGGTGTGTACCACAGAGACCTGAAGGTGAGGAGATACATTAAGAATTTGATCTGCTTATTTTGTAAATTTGGTTTCATGTATAATACTTCAATGCTGATTCAACCATTTTCTTTTGCAGCCTGAAAACCTTCTTCTTGATTCTTTTGGAAATTTGAAGGTTTCTGACTTTGGACTGAGTGCATTGCCACAGAAAGTAAGCATGGAGGTCTTGCTGTTTGCTTTAAGTAACCTCAAGTTTTACTTCTAATTATATTGCTTGTTCATTTCTGTGCTTTTGTACATACAAACATACATGTGCTTTTGTATATGTGCAGGGGGATGGACTTCTTCATACTACATGTGGAACTCCAAATTATGTTGCACCGGAGGTATGGAGAAAATTACTCAAAGCTATGCTGTATTATGACCTGATTGATTTACTTTGTAGAATTAATTACCTTTCATCTGTTAGTAGATGCACTTTTCTTTGTGGCTAATATAATTTTCAACTCACTAGCTATCAATTGTCAGTAATTGCTGCCAGTGGTCATTTTCTGTATGCTTGTGACAGATACAAATTTCTATGTCTTGAACGATTTGCAGCAAGATAGATTCATTTCAAAATCTTTTTTAAACAATGTTCTAATTGTTAATACAAGTGGAAAGTATGTACTTTTTCATAATATCTCTGAATTTCTTATGCTATTGGACTGCCTCTCAGGTACTCAGCCACCAGGGTTATGATGGGGCAGCTGCTGATGTGTGGTCATGTGGAGTCATTCTTTATGTTCTTATGGCTGGATATCTTCCATTTGATGAGATAGACCTTCCAACCTTGTATAAAAAGGTTAGCTGCATCAACATATTTACATAAAATAATAGTTTATTGATTTGGGAGGGGCTTCATAAATGGAAATTAACAATTTTCTGTTATAAGGCACTTATTTTTATTACAAAGTGCATTGGTCTCCTTGTTCTGAAGTTTAGCAAGGCACTCATTTTTATTACACAGCGCTCCATTTATGTAAACTTTAAAATTTCCTTTCAATCCTTTGTATATCCAGATATACTAGCCTTACACATGTCTATAGTTTCATAATGCTATGAAGGTTAGAGTACCCAACATGCACTGTGACCTATCTTCTTGTTCTTTTCATTCATTGATCTGCAAACGCTTCTCTGTTCATCTTCAACCCTCCCACCAAGAATGTTCATTTTGTGCTAAATGTAAATTCTTTAGGTCTTACAATTCCACAGATATATTGTTGTCACTTGTAACCTTTTTCTTGTTGATGTGCAGATAAATGCAGCAGATTATGTTTGCCCATTTTGGTTTTCTCCTGGGGCAAAATCATTGATAGACAAGATATTGGATCCCAACCCTAAAACTGTTAGTATTTTATTCATAATATATCAGCTTGACCATGAGTTGGAACTGAAACATTTTTATGAGATGCTTTTCATTTTCTAAGTGATCTGGTGTCAACAGCTTGAATTAGTCATACGTTCCTTTTAGGTTGCAAAGCTAAATTAAACTTGCTCTTGTCCATGGTATTTGAGTGTTTAATCGCTATACTGTAAACCAACTGGAGTATTTTGGATAAACTGGATGTTTGTGGTCATTTGATTTTATTTCTAGACAATGATAACAAACTCAATTTAAGAACAAATTTTTCCTGCGGTTACACGTTGGAAGCGCTAGGGTAGTTTTGAACTTCAAACTATCTTTATAACATATATGTTTTTATTTTATGAGGATTTGAGATGCAAATATGAGGGGCCAAAAGATAACAGGATTACTCAGCTCTGTAAATTTTCAGGTTGAGATAAAGCGTGAAAGCCAGCTTTGAATGACTCTTAATATGGATTTAACATATTAGTGTGATACTTTGTATCCTCTGCTTGGTTCGTTGCTGTTCTGCTTATCAGCCTTTATTTGTTTTTTTTTGTTTTTTTTAAGTAATATCACATTATTTACTTCTATGCATTTACTCTTTTCTAATAATTTGCAATATTAGTCAAATTTTAATCATGACCATACAACATTGCTCAAAAAGTATTTAAGGATAATGCCTGATGACCTCAATGTCCAAACATCTACATGAATTTGCGAGCTAATATTAAGTGTTCCATTATTAGGCTGTTTTGAAAGCTTTGTTGCACTTAATTAATTTGGTCAATATTGAAAAAGAGATTATACTTTCTTGGTTTCTGTAGTACTTTTCTATTTCTTTTTTCTTTCTTTCCTCACCCCTCTCCCTTCTTCCCCCTTTTCCCAGTCTGTTTCCTCCTGCCCTGCTCCCTCTTTCATTCTTTGTATTCGCCGTCCTTCCTAATTGCTGCCAACTCTGCCTGAAACTCATCAGAAAGTCTCCAAATTATAAAAATCAAAATCAAAATGAAAAACATTGGATTTAATAAAAATTAATTGAGTTCACAATTTTTTGAACGCCAGTAAACACACATCAATTGTTCTTTTGACCCTTGGATGTTATATTAACACACCACTGAACCAGATGCCCCAAATACATTACCTCTTAACAAGGGAGAAGCTACTAACCGAAGCATTCCTTCTTTTTCTGGAAAGAAATAAAAAACTCAACATTACTTCTAAGGTATTCTGCATTAACATCAAATGCAAATTAAAATATCCAAAACTTTGTTCAATTTCCCAGCAAAACACAGACAGAACGAACATTGCCAACACTTTGAATCACATGGCAGAAAGCTTAGAGAACAAAGTACATCCTCAAAATCACAGGCTGCAATGTGATTGATCGTTGGAATATGGTGAGTCAATTGTCCAATATGATGGAGATAGTTCTGGGTGGTGCAGAGAGAAAAAAAAGTGGTATTTTGGAAAAACTACCACTGGTGGTTTGACTTTTTATAATGATTCAGAAATTTTGGAATAATTGGTTAGTTTAGTGATCTAACGTAAAAAATTTTCTGGTACTTTCTGTACTAAAAAACTTTACAGATTTGAGCATGAGGAATAAGAAATTTCTTTTTATTTTTAGAATTTTTTTCATGGCTGTGCCTATTGAAATTCCTAATGTTGTTAGCAACTCGATTCTATGTTAGCGAGGCCTTCATTCGCTTGCATTAAATGCATTTACTCATTTCCCCTGAGGAAATGGTAAATTATATACTCTGTTACTCAGACTCGTCGTTTTGCGTTGCCGTACCAGTGTCGACATGACACGGGACACGACACAAGATCTGTGTCCGACACAAACCCAAGAAGATCGACAAACGGCAGGAGATCGGCGAACCGCAAAACAAACAGAGGAAGGAGAACGGCGAACGAACGACGGCAAGACTAGGACAGCAGGAGGAGAACAGCAGCACAGAGGAGATCAGGACAACTTTTGAAGAGAGGGGAGCGAGAATAAATGCCAGCCATAAAAATGATACGCGTTTACCAAAGTTTAAAGAGCCAATTAAGTGGTATAGGCCCAAGTCAATGTAATTTGACTTGGAAATTGAAAACTTAAATAGGCCCAACGGCAGCAACTTTCAAGTTGAAAATACTCAATGGCCAAAGGAAACAAATAGGCAGCTTTAACTTTGAAATTAAAAATACTTACTAGTATTTCTAAATTCTAACAGTGTCCACGTACCCGTATCTTAAATTTGGATCCGTATCCACGTATCTTCTATTTAGAAAATTTACAAGTCCGACACATGGATGCGTATCCGTATCCGACATCCATACCCGAGTCCGAGTAACATAGATTATATATACTTGTAGACTTGAAGATTTTTATGCCATTAGTTTTTCGTCTTTCACAATGGGCTTTGATTAATGCAGCGAATAACAATTGAAGGAATTAGAAAGCATCACTGGTTTAACAAAAATTATGCGCCTATCAATCAAAAGGACGAAGAAGAAGAAGTGAATTTGGATGATGTTCATGCAGTTTTTGATGACATTGAGGTTTGCCATCTTTCTTTTTCCATACTTAAATTATAATCCTAGATTATAGAATTCCACAATAATGTATATTCCCATTGTTAGTTCCTAAAAATAAGTGTTATTTTGCTGGCCTCTAGATTTCTTTTTCCTGAGTTCCTTGCTCGTAATCTTAAATGTGGCAGTATTGATTTGGACATATTTTTCTTTGACTCTGCAGATCCTTTTCTAATTGGTAATTGTTGGTATTTTGGCAGGACCAATTTGTAGCAGAACGGTCAGAAACTAGTGACAAGGGTCCTCTAATAATGAATGCCTTTGAGATGATTACACTGTCACAAGGGTTAAATCTGTCAGCATTGTTTGACAGGCAACAGGTGGGTAATGTAGTTCGGCATTTGGGTCCCCTGATATGGCTGAAATTAGACTACTTGCCTTTTTGTGCATATACCATTACATGATTGTATCCTATCTTAAATATCATTTCATATTGCATGCAAATGCTTTTCTCTCTGTTCTGGGTGATAGTATTTAACTGATTTTGCTTGTAACCTTGCTGTTGCTTGCTAAATCTGGCCAAAATTTTAGTTGAATGTCCTGCATACGATATTTGTCAAAAATATTCATATGAACCCAGTTGTTTATGCTATCATATGAATAGTGTAGGTCTGTGTATGATAATTTGAGGTTTGAAGTAGTAAATATGTTTATGGTAGCACAGATTTCAAAAAGGAACTAACAATTATTTAATCTACTCCATGGGGCTAAAGTTCACATCTTTTAGCTTGCTTTTGATGGCTTTCGTTACTCACAAGAGATATCATCTCCTTTTTTCTCCTATTATCTCTCTTGTAGCTTTTGCTTATTGAAATTCCCTCAATGCAAGTTGACTGAAGGCAACCTTTTTGTTTTCCAGGATTATGTGAAGCGGCAAACTCGTTTTATATCCCGCAAACCAGCAAAAGTAATACTTTCAACAATTGAAGCTGTTGCTGAATCAATGGGTCTTAAGGTTCATACACGTAGCTACAAGGTGTGGCTTGCTACATGCCTAAATCTCATCACATTTAAATGATATAATGGTGGGCTATGCAGTTAACCTGTTGTTGCCATTTTTGTTCTGCCTGTTCCGTAAATACCTGGTTTACATGATTGGATTCCTTTTTGTTCTCTAAAAATTAGGACAGCATAATTTTGGTTGTAGAACATGGATAAAGTTGTAGTTAAGGAGAAAATACAAACAATTGTAGTTAAGGAGAAAATAAAAAAAAAGTAATTTGGAAAAGCAAACTTCTTGTTCAGGATCAAATCCATTGAAAAATCCCTGTGTTTAGAAGTCACCATCATAGAGGACAAAAATATGGTTGCCTGGATTAAGATTATGTCAATATCCCAAATATTAATAACTCCATATGCATCTCTATTGATTACCTCAAAACTTATTCTTATAGACAAGACTAGAAGGAACGTCTGCAAATAAGGCCGGACATTTTGCTGTTGTTCTAGAGGTAATTTTATATATTTGATTCTACTCTCTAGCTACCTAATTATCAATATAAATTGTTATCTACAATAAGGTGATGCTGGTTTAACTATGAGTGCTGTTACCAATTAAGATTTATTTTCTTATTTATTTTGACATAGGTTTTTGAAGTTGCACCATCGCTTTTCATGGTAGATGTCCGAAAGGCTTCTGGAGACACTCTTGAATATCACAAGGTAGCTTCACCAATGTCTTCTTTTTTTTTTCATCAAATCATTAGATGATCTTGTTTTATGGTTCCAAACAAGAGGCAAATTTTACAGAATAAAGCTACACTTTTACTGTACGGACATGTTTGTATTTCAAAGCAGGAGAAAATTATAAGGCGTGGAATCTTGAACTTGAGACCAAGTGGTTCCAAGGCCTCACCCTTTGGTCTTTGCCATTAGATTAAAGCATCAATGCAGAAACGATGATTCTTTGTTCTTCAACACATTATTATTATTTTCTATTGTTTGCATATTTAATGTTCTGGTGTTCAAAACATGGATCTTTTATGTATCTTTTTTTTTTTAATGTATTTATTTCATCTTTTATCTCACTTGTGGCATTTGCTTCTTATTGCAGTTCTACAAGAACTTATGCGCCAAACTGGAAAAAATCATATGGAATCCAAAAGGTGGGAATTCTGGTTTTTGCTTAGAATAATGACTTTGCTGATCACTTACGTGGCATGAAGCAAATCAGTGAGCAAAATAACGCAACAATAGTTGTATATGTTATGCCAGTTTGTAAATGAGGATCTTCTTATCCTATGTGAAATAATAAAAATAATAACACGAATTCTGAAGCTTGAGCTCAAACAAAGGAATTTGAAGTAAAAGCCAACAAATGTAACACATGTAACCCCATCTCTGTGGAAGCCATATATGTAACGGAGACTTTTATGTTAAGATAAAAAGATGTACTCAAATCATTTTTGCTACTTGGACTCCTCAATCTAATTTTTGTTAGGACGATCTCTTGTAAGCACATGTTTTTGTATACCAAAAATCAAGTTTAGGAGGTTGTCTGTGCCAAAATGAGAAGGGGATTTAAGCAGCAAAAATGAGCGAGTACATGAAGTTTAATGTGTGTTAAGCCAAAACAATGGAATGGCCCTCCAGTGTGTGCCTGCCCATCTGAATCATTCAATTGATAGCGTGCGATCGGATAGTCCAGTCCAATTGTGTGTGCACTGCATGCGCATGCACAATGAATATACTGCTCGACTTTTCCTTCCTAATTGTTATTTTTGCAATCTTTGGTAGGATATCAACTCTGTGGTGTTGAGTAGTAGGCAAAAAGAAGCTGAAAATTCAGATGGCTTGGAGAAACCCTTCTCTCTCATTTCATCATCAAGCAACTGCAACATTACCCTAAGCTAGAACAAATAATTAACAGCTGGTTTGCTTTGCAAATTTTCAAAATGGAAAGGCCCCTATCACCAAAAGGAGCATTTCTGACCCGATTGAAATAGTTCTTCCTGATATAAACACTGACTTGACTGGTTTGCTTGGAGAATAACTTTTTCTTTTTTCCTGATTATAACTTACAAATGTCACAGTAAAATTCTCCTCAGAAAATTGGGGGGTTTGAAAAAATATTTATAAAAATGAAGTGTTTTAGATTTTATTTATTAATTTGGGATGAGTTAGATACCGGGGACTTTTTTAAAAATGGTGTTTTTTAAAAACTTATTTTGAGATGGTGTGTGGGTAAAAATATTTGAAAAAATGGGATGAGGGTATTTAATCCCGCAACAGAATATTGTGGGAATAGAAGTGGAACCCGGTCAATTGCGGTGAATGAGGAGAACCAAAAATGTTGAATAAATAGTGGGGTCCACTGTCTAATACCGCAACCGAATAAAATAATTTTTTATTGTTTCTTTCTTGTATAAATTTGGTTGGTTTGGTTCCATCAATATTACTGGTTCAAAATTATTTAAATTCGAATTATGACACACACAACATAAATATACAGAATAAAGTTTAAAATTTTAATATGAAAATTTGTAAAAATTTAAAATCAACAGTGAATATATTTTATTTATATAATGCGTCATAACAATTCAAATATAAATATTAATATTTTTTTAAAAAAATAGGTATTATTTTGTATTAAAATATAAAAATTTAAATAATAAATTCTTACTAATTGCCCGTAATAAGACAGTATAAAGCATCATTTAAAATTTTTTGACCCATAAATGCAAAATAAATGCTTACCATTTTCAATAACTTAATAATAAATTTATCAAAAATATATTTAAACAATACGTACACTTACCATTTTCAGAATTTGATGACAGATATTATAAGTGGAACAATGCATATGGATTCAACAATATCAAGCTAGGGTAATAACTTATTAATTACCCATAAATTACAGGATTTTATCTCGTTAGCTTAGTACTAGTTTAAGTGAGATTATTAGAAGTTAGGGCTAGGATTAAATGCTACCAATACTTATAGTGTTGGTGACGATTTTTTTTTAATTTTTTACCCAAGGTGTTGGAAAAATTTTGATTTAATTTATTCGGTTGATTTAGTTATTGTTATGAAAAAAAAAATTAAGTGTATTCAGCTATTTTTATTTCTTTAAATTTAAAAATTGATAGACCAAACGTATAAAAATTTATATAATTATTTATAATTATAATTACGATTATAAAATATTAAGTATATAAATTTTTATTTTATTTAATATTAACCATTTTAAAATTAAATAGATCAAACTGGACCAATAAAAATTATACAAATTGTTGTTTTTGTTGTTATTATTATTATTATCTTGGTAAATGCAGTAGCAATTAGCAAATTAGGGCAAAGCCTTAGAAAGAGGGGTGTTTATGGTATTATACAAACAGAGCCATTAATTTCAGGTTCTTTAGCCAACGAGAGAGAGAGTGGGGCCCAGCTCTATTCCCGCAGCGACTGGTTGCGAGAATGAAAAAACACACCATTTTTTCAAATAAGTTGAAACGCACATCATTCCTCAAAATATTTTTTTAAAACACCCCAATATTAAAAAAGTCCCTAGATACCGTGGGTAAAGGCTACGGGATTTGTCATGTGAGGCCCATGAAGAGGGAAAAGCAAAGTTGTTGATCTAGTAAGCTCTCTCTACTAGGGATGCTCACGGGGCATGGCGGGACCGCAGATTGCATCCTCACTCACTAGCCTGTCGGGATCGGAGATTTTTCGTTCTCGCCCCCGATTTTATAATGGGGAGAAAATTCCCCTCGTCTCCCGTTCTGCGGGAATTTCTGTCGTCCGAATTTTTTTTTAATTTTAAAATATAATATTTTATAAATAATTAAAATTAAAATACAACATTTAATAAATAAAAAAATTAAAATCAATCATAATTTAAATTAATATAAATTTTAACCATTCATAAATTTAAAATTAAGTATAATTTAAAATTTAATAATTATAAAATTAAGTTATATTTTAATTTTAATTATTTATAAAATATTATATTTTAAAATAAAAAAATTTATATTTTGTGGTGCGGAGATTTTCGCGGGACGGATATCCCATTTCCCGTCCCTGCCCTCAATTCTATAATGAAAATTTTTTTCTTTCGTCTCCGTCTCCGCAGAGGGGAAATTCGGGGATTCTCTCTACTCTCCATGGGATTGAGTATGTGGGGTCCCTATGATTGTTAAAATAGGCAATGTAATGAACTATTGCTCCCATTTAAAACTTCTTTCCTTAAATTGTTTTTCTCAATAATAGATGTATTTCAAGGCAATAGCCATGTACAATGTCATCTTTAACAAAAACACACCCATATTCTCAAAAAGTTTATAAAAAATTTGACAAATACTTTTTTTTTTAATTTCTGCAATTGTTCTCTTTATAAAAATATATTTAAATTTTATCAATTTTAATTTAAAATACTGTCCGGGCTTGTGTATGGAAGGGACTTTGGCCCCTTTTTTATTTTTTATTTTTTGTAAAATTACATTTCAATACTTGAAAAGAAAAATTCTCATAAATCTTTCAACTCTTCATATATAAATTTTGCCCCCATCCATCCTTTCAGTTTGAGCCCTTTTCTGTCTGCTCGTAGGATGGGATGGTGTGTTAATGGCTGCCATGGCCATTCCTTTATGAGCTTATGAGTTATGATAAAATTAACACATAAAGGAATCTTATTTAAGCTCGTTAATTCTTGCAACTTAAACATGTTATGATGTTATGGTTGTTCCCATATCAAGTAATGTTAGGTGGTAATTACTCTCCTCAAAAAAAAATAAAAAAAAAGTGCTAATTACTTGCTTCAACTCCTTAATTTTAATGATTTATATGTGCACAAGGGGAAAATTTTATCGGATCCATGGCGGACCAACCAATCACCATGGACTTGATTCAGGCAAGAAAAATACCTGCACAAGTTTTCAAATCTTTTATCTCATGAAAAAAGATGAAGTGGCTAAAACTTTTCAAGCAACTCAACTAAATCTCTAATTAGCACAGTAATAATAACCAATAGGTTGGTGGACATTTTATTCAGTAATTCTGAACTTTCTTTTATTTAATTATGTGATCTTGAATTTGTTCAAAGTCAGATTAGCAACAGAGCAAAACACATATTAAACTGAGATCAATGAAACCCAACATCAGGTATTACTTGTTAGCACCAACTGATGGGTGGCACACTGACAGTCACTTCATAATAATTAATGCACAAGCATAATAACATATGATCTGAAGCTTAACCAGCAATCCTACTGTTTCAAAGTATGAACAAAATGATCAGAACAAGCATAAAAATTTTACAAACTTCACTATATAGTCCATCGAAAATGAAAGATTTTGAGTTGGAGGTTTTTTTCTTAAAGTTCCTAGGAAGAATCTCTTTCCTCAATAGACATGGAAGATAACAATGTTAAATCTAGCTATAAATATGATAAGGATTAGGGTTTCATTGTAAATATATATATATATATTCAAGGTTGAAAGTACTTATTTCCACACTTACACTTCCATGCTAGAAGATAGTAAGTTTCAGTTTCATCATCTTTAAAGGACGACGACGTTTTACGATGAGGAGGAGCAACTAGAACAGCCATGCAGGGTCTGCAATTGAAGCATCTATTAACACACTTAGGAGGCCTTGAACCCAGCACCTTTTTTGTTTCCTTCATACCTTCATCACCTCTTAAAAATGCTGATCCAACTGCACAAAAGCATAACATCTAAAATTCTATAACATAAAACCGAGTAATTTCTTAAAATATTACCTGAATTGGAAGACAAGATGAGCATCATAATGAGTGCAGCACTTGGTCCATTTGGGTAGTAAGCTAATGAAGCCATATATAAAGAAGCAAAGCATCAGGGATTTTGCAAGAGGAACTAAATAAATTCCACGTCAAGTGAGGTCATTTGCATATATTATTATTATTATTGTCCATAATCTTTTAGTATTTGTTTCGATTAATTACGAAACTGATTAATTTAAAATTTAATATTATTAAATCTATAATTGAATATATTTGAAATTTGATTTAAGGGAATTCGAATTCTAGTTGTACGCAGCATGGGCGTTTTGCATATAACATTTGTCATTTGTGAGAAAAGGGTGGCCCCCATAAAAGAAGTGGCTCTTTCTTGATATCTCTAATCAAGGAATAGTCATAAAAGTGTAGGGTTTCAGGGTGTGAATGACTGAAGTTACATTTCTTCATCTTTTTGCTTGCTTGTCGCTTCACATCAGTTTAAAATTATTGAATTTCAAGGACTATATATTATTGTCTTCACTTGGTTTTCCTCTCTCTCTCTCTCTCTCTCTCTCTCTCTCTCTATATATATATATATATATGTTACATCGTTCTGATTTGTACTCTTCTTAATTATGATTTACTGTTTAGCATATGGAACAAAAAATCATTCTCATTGAAAATAAAATAGGTTTAGTGATCCAAATTATAGTAATAACTGCGAAATTAAGAGAAAACAGTTCTTATATTGAGATCTCTTTATTTGTAACACTTAAGCTACATGACTCGTATGATCTGATGGTTAAAAATGGGAAGCACCGTGTAACCAAATGCTAAAGACCTCATTCTTAAATGTATCATAACATGGAGAACTTAAATGGACACCTGATAAGGAGTCCCATGCCAAAGTGTCAGTGACTTAAACGCCTAGAGTTAGAATCTTTTCTTTATTCCTGCCAAACCCTGTCAAATTTGTCTTGCTTTGCAGGCCAGCTCCAGCTATTGAGAAGTGACACAATTTCAAATATTTAATTGGCTTCACATTTCTATTCATTCAATGAATTAAAGTTAAAACCTGCAAGATTTTGATGCAGGATTGCTTGTTACTGTCACCATGGCAATTATGGAAAGCAATCTAAACATAAAGATAAGTTTATGTTACCATCCATTAAGTCTTAAAAAGCTTAAATTTGTGATTATAGGGTCATACTCCTTTGCCATCTACCATCACAACATTTTCATTTGCACATTACAGTCTACAGCAGGTCTCCAACCTGATTTTTCACGGCAACAGATTTTATTCTCAGCAAAATCCCAATTGAGGAGAAAATTATCAAAAACATGAAACTTGCAAGATTCTAAACAGGCAATTGAAAAACATGGAATCCAGATTATTATTCATTTCACATAAATGTAATACATCAAGAAAAGGGAAATACAGCATTTTATTCAAGTGGCTGTAGAGTACAGTTCATGATCAAAGAGATCCCAGCAACACCAGGCCTTGCTTGAAAAACAAGAGTATTGTCATGGCAAAGGGATGAACCTAATACCATAGCTGAAGCCTGCATTCCAAGGCACCGAGACACAAACTGCTCACTGCAACCTCACATACAAACCGACTTGGATGACTGACAAAATGAAAGACACGATGATAGCATATCTGAAGTATGCATTTCTGAAGCACCAATACACGAACTGCCCAGAGCAACCTCAGGTAGAAGCTGGACATGGATGAAATGACAAACAGTCTAAATACCATAGCTGATGCCAAAGCCTGCATTTCCGAGTCATGCAGATACAAACTTTCCACCACAACCTCAGATACAGGCTGACTTGGAAGACGGATTAAATGAAACACACTTGAGAACCCGATGAGTGGCAAGAGCTTCAAACTTGAAACTGAGATGAACTTGTTGAAATGAAAGATTTATAAAGGCTGAACGAAGAAAACCTGGGCTCGGAGTAGTATATTATCAAACAAAAGACAGAAGGTGACACACTGGAGTATGTGTACATCCAAAAAAAAAAACAGATAATAAGGTATTGATATGATATGAAAATGGAGTGGCCACAAGGGAAAATCTAAACTAGGCTTGGTAACTGTATTCACAAGAAACTATGGCCACGAAAGAGGCAGCCACCCTTCTAAAGGGGACAAAACAGTTAGAACAAGCTTTCTATCTGAATGAAAGCCTGCAAAAATTGGTGAGGTGATCTGCCAAAGTTCCCGGGAAAACAACCAAACCCAAGTTACAAGCAACCCGAACAGGTAGGTAGGCCAAAAACATATGCTGAATGCTTCTACCCATGTGAGCTGACTATAGAAACTAAATTCTTGCACATTCTATCATACCAAAACTGGAACATTGAACCGCGTATGGCTTTCATTGTCTTCAATTCTGCATACTTAATTCAGTTCTCTGCCTCACCTTGATTACAAGAGGATATCACATCTCCACAATTTCTCTACAAGCAGCTCAACTGTGCTGCTGCTGATAGAACTGCAGTTTTGAAGATTCAACCCCACAAGGGTCCTGCCTAATTTCTTTAGGAAAGGGAAGCTCTTATTGGATATTTCTGAACAACCGGACAGGGAAAGGACTTGAAGATTGAGCTGATCTGCACTGGACAGGGCCGCAATACCAGAATCAGAGACTCCACACTTAGATACATCTAGATCACTAAGAAACAAACATTTTTCTGCGATTGCCATCAAGCTAGCATCAGTAATCTTCCTGCAACCATCCAGATTCAGCAACTCAAGAGTTCTTCCATGTAATCTAGCCAAGGCTGAAACTACTTCATTGGTCAAACCCATGCAGCCACTAAGATTCACCTTAACAAGTCCTGCCTCACAACTCTCCAAAAGTGGAAGAAGCCCAGTATCTGTAATTGCACAGAGCCCACTGAGATCTACATGCTGAAGCTGAGGGCATAATGTGCCCACCAAAGCCAAGCTGGCGCTGCCAAATCCAGGGCAGTTTCTAATGGATAATGAGCGAAGAGAGCTGCAAGGAGAAGTTGCTACCATTTCTGATGGCAAATCTCTAATCCCCATACACTTCACTAGGCTAAGAGCTTTCAACTTTGATCCGCAGTTTGAGATTGCTCCAACAATCCCTGATTGAGTCACCCTGTTGCACTCTTCCAATTGCAGGCTCTCAAGAGAACCTGCAGCACTGGCAAAAGAGGCCAGCCCATTGTCTGATACAAAGCAACACTTACGAAGACACATCTGCTTCAGGTTTATGCAGCCTTTAGCTACAGCTTCAAGACTTAAATCAGTTATCCCTCGACAAGAAGAAATTGCCAACGATGTCAATTTTTGCAAACCCTTTGCATTGCCCATGACCCAAAAGCCCTTCTCACTGACATGCTGAAGACTAATGAGGGCAAGATTGGTAATGGCTTGGCCATAGTGCCCAATTACAGCAAGAGAGAAATCTGTGATGTTCAAGGACTGAAGCTTTACCTTTGACAATTTAGTGGTAGCTGATGAGAATAGACTTGATACTCCATGATCTCCAACAAGAGGGCAATCCTTAATAGAAAATGACTGCAGCTTGGTGCAAAACTTTCCAATAGCTTGTAAGCCCTCATTACCCATCTTACAACAAGATTCAATGTTCAAAGCAGTCAAATTTGGGCAGTTCTGAGCAATTGAAATCAAACCATTGTTGGAAATTGAAGAGCAATTGCAAAGGTCTAGCTTCTCTAACAAACGGCATTCCTTAGCAACCTCAGATAGACCTTCATCCCCTACCAAAGGAACATCCCACAAAGAAAGAACCTTTAATGATGGGCAGCCACGGGCAACTGCTGATAGTCCAAGGTTGGTGACTCCGCGAACAGAGTTACTTCCCCTGATCAAAAGCTTCCCTAACCCCCCATGGCCACTAGTACCGACAGAAATTGCAGCGAGTCTCATATCTGTTGCTTTCTTACCCTCCAAAGACCTTGTAAGGTGCCCATCACTCTCAATTTCCCCATTCTCACAAGAGACCATTTCTACATCACCGCATACAGAAGCTGCACTCTGACTGTCTGCAGCTGAGCTTTTGCTCTTGCAAATTTCAGACCTCCTGATGCTGCTCAAAAGCGTAAGCCATCGCTTAGAGACACAAGCACAAGCACTCCTCTCTTTGCCTCCTGGGATGCGTCTAAATATCTCAAAAAGGCATTCATCTGGAAGCACATTAATTGATGGCTGATTATTCTGTTCAAACTCAGAGGAATCGAAAAGAAATCGGGAAGCAAATCGCGCCCGCTTGGAGGGAGGGCTGTATATATCCAATTGAGAGCCAATTGAATAGAATCGACCAAGGTCCATGGCATTTGTACACAAAGATCCCACAGAATAGAAATCATCATCACCTGAAAAACCCATAGCAACTAACTCCAATCAGCTAAAGTTGCGTGAATATGTATAATTCTCTATTCTATTCTTTCTTTGTTCCCTAAACTTCATACCACCTAACACTGCTAAATTTCCCAAAAAGTATACTATTTTCTGGGCCTTGATTGTTATAGTAAATAAAGGCTATAAATTATTCAATGCCCAGAAGCAGTTAACCATATTCTGAATGTAAAACCATAATAACAGATCAATAAAATAAAAAACCAAACGCAACTCAAGAAATAAGTTTAACATCAAAACTTATAAAGGGAAAGAAAGGAAACTTACCGCTATAGTTAACAAGAGTTGGCATGATTGAATCCCAAAGAAGAAGCCTAGATTAAGAGCCCAAAAACTTTGAATAAAGATGAAACAAACAAACAAGAAACAGATCAGAAAAAAAGCAAGAGAGCTAGAATGCATCACCAAGTGAAAGAAACTTGAAACCCTAACAAAGTAGGGCAAAAAAAGAGAAACAAGAAAGAAAGATGGAGGCTTTTTTAGTATTTGATAATGGGTTTGTTGAGAGTGAATTGAAGAAATGAGGGAGAAGGAAAGAGAGTATATATACGAAATGTAAGGATAGCGAAGATACATTGGCCTTGGAAACATGCATTGAATTTTTCCTAAAAACCGGTTATTCCTTTGCGGTCCAACGGTCCACTCTTTGCCTCATCCCGCCTACTTGACACCGGCTACCCCCCTTTTTTAGTTGCTTTTCTTCTTTTCTTTCCCATACCGCTAACCGGCCTTCTTTTATTTTATTTTTTTTGAAAAATAATTTACTCATTCCATCTCACAATAATTATTATTTTAATTAATATTTTTTGGTTCAAAATATGAAAAATTCAAGTGCATTACATTGTTTTTTTCATATCTATTCTCTTTAATTATTTTTTAAAATTTTAAAAATTTTCGCTCCAATAGTTCTCTCTCTAATTAATGTTCGGTATCAAATAAAATGAAAATTTTTTAATAAAATATTAAAAATTTATACATAAATTATTACATTAAATTTATTGGTTTGTGCATAATTTGAGACAGAATATAATTCAATTTATAATTTGTAGATTTTATATGGTTTTCCATTGTTAAGAAGGCAGGAGTTTCTTAAGACATAACATAATAGAGACAAATTCAAATTTTTTGAGATAACCTTAACGTGCACATAATTAAGATGATAAACCATGTGATAGTTGCCATTCGTCAAATTTATTAATCGCAATATAGATTTTCCGTTTTATATTAATGTTAACCATTGTTTTGAATTTTTGATACTTGAAATAACAATTGTCATTTAACTATAATTAGTGTAAAAAAATTGGGACTATTTTTTCAAATGGATTAAATCCAATAATAATAATAATAATAATAATAATAATAATAATAATATATAACCCCAACTGTGCAAATTTTTTTTGTTAATATTTGATCAAGAAGTGCAATACTATTTTTAATATTTTAATTTATACAATTTTATTTTTTATATTTTAAAATTATAATAATTTCTTGAAATATGGCATATTGTGACACAAAAAGATAAATTCCTTTGGAATAATATTATACCAATAGAAATAACAGAAATATTAGAAAATAAAACCATTAAGCCTGTGTAAATATAGTATTTGTACTTGCAAAACAAGTGGCAGATGATGGATTATTTTTATTTTATTTTATTTTATTTTGAGAAAGGAAAGGAAAACAAGTTGCGCAAGTGTATACCTTTATGCCAATTAAGGATTAAATGTATATAGTATGATATAGGAAAATACAACTGTAGCTCTCCAATCATCCTGTTGTTTCTATTCAATTTGGCTTTAATAGATAACAACTTGGCCTTGGAGCTGTAAAATGGGCTAAACCACAGTTTGTCTTCCACCTTTTATTTTCTTTAATTAATTAATTAAGTAGCTAGACAACCAACACTCTAAAGATAAAGATGATGACCTTTCTTTTATTTTTATTTTTTCTAAAATTGATTACTGTCTTCTAATGACCAAGTGGGAGTCAATGCGATGCATTGGGGAATTCGAGTTTAAAATATTTATAATTATTAGGAAGGTTTTAGCATTTTGTTTCTTCTAGCAGTCTGTTTTATTATCAATCTAGTAGCTTAAAAATAATTAAGATGTAATAATATTTAATACCTTTTGTTTTTCCTTTTTGCTTTTAGGAGACTATTCATTTTATTTTCTTTGTCATATTATTAAGGTGAGCAAATTTTAGTTAAAATCGAAAAATTGAATAAATAGATCGATTTTTTCAATTTAATTTGATTTAAAAATTTCAGCAAAATCGGTAATTTTGGTTTGATTTAATTTTAAAAGTAAAAAAAAAATTAACCGAACCAACCAAATATTTTACCAAAATTACGTTGTTTTGTATGTATGGCCTTAATAATTAATACTACACCATTTTATGTAAATCTAAACATTTCATTTTTGTTCCCCTGATAGTTAATGTATTTTTAATTTGCACTTATATTTTTTTCAATTGAATTTTTTATTTTAATTTTATGATTTAAAATTTTTTACAATTCTTAGTTTTTTAGGAAAAAATTTAAAATTCAGTAAACCATATAACCAAACTAAACCAATTGAAAATTTCAATTAAATTTTAATTCGATTATCATAATATTTCAGTTCCATTTTCAATTTGTTGAAATTTCAATATTTTGATTTTAGTTAATTTAGTTTCATTCAATTAGTAAATCGAATTGACTCTTACTCACCCTACATATTAAGTAGCTAGTAGTTGAGTTTGAATCGATTTGGCTTCAAAACTACTTGAACTAAAGGCCAATCTCACATACACACACGTGTTTGTGTTATTTTAAATTTTCAGTCGAATGAGAGTGAGATAATATCTTATTATAACTTAGTTAATGATAATCCTAGAAATTTCACAAAGGAGGAGGCCTTTGGTATGAATAAGGACAAGTCGATGGTGAGTTGAATGGGTGGTGTTCGATTGGGGTGATGGCTTTTGAACCTACAAGGAAGAGGCTAGGCCCATTCGGTCAAGCATTAGCACTCTGATGCCTAAATTAATAAATTGGAGAATTTTGACAAAATGCGAGAGAAGAGGGCATACGGAGTGTGTGTTGGATTATGAATGAACCTAGTATTTATAGAGTGCTTAAGGGCCTGTACAGGAGGCTTATCCTGAAGTCAGTATAGGTTGACGGTGAAGTGATGGTCTGCAGATGGCAATTTGATGGTAGCATATGTCAGGTACGAATCTCATCCGATCGAACGACCTTGGTTCGTGCATCCTCACTGCCTAGTCGGGAAGGCTTAGACGCTTTTTGGGCCTACATAGGATCGGGTCCCCTAGGGGGCTTTTAACGGGCTGAGCTTGATTAAAAATGTAACGTCAACGATCGACAGCTTGCAGATATTGTCCATTTTGGGTCTTGGCCCTCACGGTTTTATTTTGGACTATTATTTATCAAAATTATGCAAAATTCACTTAGTTATCCCTTAGGAAAAATTCGGCCACCTTAGATTTATTACCCTGAAAATTCTTTCACTTTAATTTAAGCATTCTTATGGCATTTTCTAGGTTTAATTGCATTAATCTAATATTAATTTCAATTACTTAGCAATTTAGCATAATTTTCCTAATTTACATAAAGGAAATTAATTGAAAATAATGGAAAATGGTGCTTTAGTCAAGAAAATAGTGATATTCATCTTTCTTCCGCATGTCGATTGCTTGATTTGCCCAAATCAGTGCGTTAATTGGATCATTAATTGTAGACATTAAAAAATTGCTTTTTGACCGTATCTCCTAGGAGAGATTGTTGAATAACTGCCCTTTTAAATTCTCGTCGCTTCATTTTTCGAGCTTTTATTATGGTGCTTCATTTTCTTCAATTTTTTATTCCTTATTCATTGGAGTCGCCAAGTTGGCTTTTTGTGAGAGCTTCTTTGTGAGACGATTTTTGTAGGGATTTCTATAAATAGGCATATTCTTTTCATGGTGTCTGTGAACTTTACTTTCTTCCTTCTTCTTCTTCTTTCCCCATGAAACCACCAAACCTATCTTCGAACATCCTTTTTTTTTTTTACTTTCTATTTTAGGAAGATGAATGAATTGCTATATTTTTCTCTAGCAATGTATCACCTACCACAGCAGGTGATATAACCTCTACCCTTTATCGTTTCTTTCAGCTTTCTCCCCTAAAGCCATGGTTGTGCTTTTTTTATTTTTCGGGTTCTGACATGCCACAAGTAGAAGATGGTTGCAACATTGCGAAGGCTAATGAGAGGTGGTCTTGTAGTAGCAAGTTGTAGATGTAGGATTGTATTTTCCTTTTGTAAAAATTTTACTTTTGATGTATCTTTGTATTTTGAAAATTTTTAATGAAATTCCCAATTTCTAATTTTTTTTGCCTCATCTTGCTTTTCTTTATACTTTCCATCTAACAGTTTTAGTTTGAACTCAAGGTTTCTTCTTTCGATCGAACAATCTGAATACTTTTATCAGCGATTAGGTGTTCGCGGTAGTGACCTAAATTTCATTGTCGAATGGATATTTTGTTTATTGCTTCTTATCAGATGTTTTAAGACCAACCATAAGATACCGTAATTATCCGATTGGATATTCATAGTATCGGTTTTAAATAATTGTTAGGAAAGTGGTTGGGTATGCTCAAATAATACTTTGAGTTGAAAATTTGATCAAGATAATGTTGATTAATAAGGTAATTTATCTTGATGATAGATAAAAGTTGGCTAGCATACAATGTTGTATTTCTACAAAGTGATTGGACAATAGTCAAGAGAGACAAGACTTGTAATAATTGTAATAATTAGAATTTGATCGCTTTAGCTTTTGAATTACATTATAACAACTCATTTGTCAACCTTTTGATCGGGATTACATTTTCAAATCAGGACATACATCAACCAGATAGGAGTTAATACTTTTGTATGTTGACCTTTGGTTGGGAACTATCAGCCATTCCACTTTGGAATCTATCCTTTATCGAAAATTCGTCAATCGAGGACTGTTGACTCATCAACCTTTGGTTGGGATTAACTGTCTTTGCCATTTTGCTTGTGGCTCGTTAGCATGAGTCCCAAATTCCATGGGACACAGGATCTGGATATCCAGAAGGGTATCTATAGGCATTTACCTTAACTAATATGCTTTCATAACATACAAAAACTCAGTTTAATCTAATATTATTTTTCCATATGTATTTATTAATAGCCTTGCTTGTGTTACCATTATCATGCCATTTTCTTATCCTTTACATGTAAATTCCAGTATATTGATAGGTTAAGTTAATAGCTTGTATCTTTTTCATTGCTTCACTCAACTTATATATTTAAGTTGTAAATTCATAAGTTTAAAGACTTATCTACTTGTTAAGTGTTATAACCTTAAGTTATAGATAATTCATACATCAATTATTCAATATTAAATATGCGACATTATAACTAAAGGAATCATGTATTAATAGCTTAATCAATATTTGACCGCTAAATAATTATAAGTGTTCATCTATGTATTTTCGGTTTAACTGAAGAAAGCATTATGTATTTGCAACAATAAATGTCTTGCATACAATGTTATAACACTATATAATTTTATACTGTTAATGGTGTCTTTAATCAATCCAGTAATTATCATTAGCTATATAAATATCATAACCTTTCTATCATATGGCTGTTTATAATGCTTTTCTTATCTCTAATAACAAGCCTGCACCTCTCTAAAGTAATGGATAATGGGTGATATTGTACTGTAGTACTCGAAGATACGAAACTGTACTGTACTGTCTGACCGATCAAGCGAACCCAAACGGGGACGAATCATAAGGACCTACACGAGGTCGAATCATAGGAACCTAAATGGAGTCGAACATGTAGCAGCTGCAAGGTACCCTTATAGGCATACCTATCTATCCACAGCTTAGACATAGACGCAGGCAGTTGTATTTCTTTACTTTAACTTCTTAATCTTCCTCTTTATATCTTACTTGTCTATAATTCATTCTTATGAACATGTATAGGAGCAAGCATTCAGCTATATATTCATTCATTCCTATGTGTTCTCATAGGCCCATGTGCCTCATTTCATATATAGGAATTTATTAAGTGACTGTAATCACATTCATATATCATATCATTGAAACATTTACATATCATGGCATGCTCATACTTATATATTATCATTCAACTCTCTTATTTAAATACATTAACATATAATTATAAGATTTATATGATAACATAAGAAAATTCTTTACATACCTATGTTCCTTTTTAGACATTTGTAAATATAACTATTTGTTCATAAACCATATACTTTAATTTTCTAACATACATATATACATATATATATGTACAGGTGTCTTTTATGCTTAAATAATATATCTTTTAAACATTAATACATTATTACAGTTTAACATTCATGAAGGTTTACGTTCTTTAACTATAATACCTTTAAGAATCTTTATGACTATTTATAATTCCTCCATGGTCAATTATGTTAATACATGTCATAATTAAGTAACATCTTAACTATGCATTTAATATACTTTACTTTTCTTATATAGGTTACTAAGTTGCTTTACATTTAAGGCCACTATTTATCTTTGTTCCTATGATTATAATACTTTAATTATGCTTGGGAGGATTTAGACTAACTTTAGTTATTATTTGGGATTTAAATTCAACTTTTGGAAGGAACAGGAAAGGGCCACGGTCATTAGGTAATACCTAGTAACCGTGACATAGATTACATTTCGATTTTTGACTGAGTCGAACTACCTTATGGTCATTACCAAAGGAGTAATGACCATGACCTATACTTTTGAGAGGGGTCACGATCATTATATAATACCTAATGATCATGACATAGGTTGAGTTATGATTTTGGACTGAAAACCGGGGTACCTCACGGTTATTATCCAAAATATAGTAACCGTGAGGTCCATTCTGCCTAGAAATAGAATTTCAATTTTGACTTATATGCCCTTTTTGACCTGCTAAACGTCATTTTTAGCAAAAGTTTCCTTCTATAAAGCTATAATCCTATGTCTCTAGTTTCCAAAACATTAAAAATTACCCAAATCTGATATGTATATATCCAGATATTCAATAAAAACCATAGACTGCTTTCAATGACAGGGCAACAGCAAACAACCAAGTTCAATCCAAAATTTTGCTATCATGAAAATTGATTCAGGTTTCAAGTTCTCCATATAAATTGAAGATATATGAATCTCGTTTTCCCTCCAGTTAGAATTTCTCAATTTCAATGACTGTAACTCAAGATATCATCAAAATAGTCTAAACTAGTCATGTGAACCTTAAGACAGTTTTCACTATCTTCAAGAAAACTTCTTATTTCTATTTTTCATCAGGTTTAACCTCAATTTTTAATGAGAATAACTTGTCATAACATCAATTATCTCATTGCTAATATCCCATGCATAACAAACACATAGTAAAATATGAGGAGTTCCCATACCTTATTTTGACCAACTAGCACTCCCCTCACTCTATTGCACCTCATTCTCCTTCCTCCTACTTGACTCTCCTTCTCCATGGAAGAGATTGCATGTATAAACATTTGTATACTCCCTTAAATCAGTTTCCACCATAATAAATAAAAGAAGAAGAGAAGAAGATGAAGTTCATACCTTAGATCCTCAACCTCTAATTTCCCTCTCCTCTCCAATTTATAATTTGAATCAGTAATTTTTTTGTATAGGAAATAGAGAGTATTTCCCATGAAATTTTTTGAATTTTGCTCCCTCTTATTGGCCAGCCATTTCCTCTCCTTAATTCCTATGAAATATCTTTCATTTGCATGAGACTTCTAGAGTTTTGCTTGTCAAATTGCTATTGGTCCACTTGTTGGCCACAGTAAAATTGTCTTTTACTCCCTCATTTATCCCTTAATTCTTTAAATTCCACTTGATTACTTTAATTCCCATATATTACCTATGACTTATAATCCATGTTTCAATTAAGTCCCCCAACTATACATTTTTTTCAATTGTTTAAACACACAAGGTCCAATTATAAAAAGACAATATGGCCCTTGTCCTAGATACTAATACCCCTTAGGTTCCCACTTACAGTGGCATCCATAATTATGCACAGTCGAATTTTAAAAAAAAATACATCATTAATCAATTAGAATTCCTCATAGGGTACCATTAGGGGCATTACACTTAGGGTCTTCTTCGCCTTTGTCCATCAGATCATATTTTCTCCCTTATCATCTAGTTCCTTTTTTTTAACATGATTGTCCCTTCTTGTGGACTGGAGCTTCGCCAACCGGGTGCCTACAATCATAGAATGTGGCTATATAGCCTTCTCTAGTGCTCCAATTACGTTGGTGAATGAAGAAGAAAGCATGAGGGCCGCCCTTTTTCGTCATGCTTTCCTTCCTGCCTTATTCAGTACCCAAATGGAGGAGGAAGCAGCTTTGTTGTTCCCCCTTATATCCTTTCTGACAATGGAGTTATAGAAGTTTCAGAAGGCAATTGTGCAATATCTTAAAGAAAGATATTCATTTTCCTTCAAACTTGGTACATGCTATTTTGTTCTTCTTCAGACTAAAAATTCTTTCCTTCAAATTAACTTCTTTCACCTGAAGAGGTTTTTTTGATCAACTGTAGAGGGAGGTTTGGAGGAGTAGAAATCTCTGCATGTCTAGATTTTCCCTTTACATCTTGATCGATCGAATTTCCCATCTTTTGATTTCTTCTTCATACATCAATCCATATTGAGCTTGAGAAATAGTTATCTCATGAGGCAAAGACATCAGCACTTAAAGCTCGGGCTAAGTAGCCTTTCAACCGATTTGCTCACACATAAGGGTTAAAGAAGCAAATCTCCTGCCTTTCTTGTATACTTTTTCATAGGAGAAATATGAGAGTTTACGCACCGTGGCATGGCACTTCGAGAGGGGAATGTTTTGTTCTCCTCCAATATTGGCGCAAACCATTTTTTCCTCCTCCAGTCTTGGAGTTTTCCCTATGTACTTTGGAAAATTTCCACAAATCTTTTGAACTTAGTCGTGTGAGATGACAGTTGGAATGGATTAGGCACTTGCAAGGTTTGAATCATTAGTTGATAGATTTGGACATGTTTTAGCTGCATTTGGACTGAATGACCTGACTCAGGTGTTGACTCTCAATAAAAATATCAAATGATAATCCAAAAATTTCACAAAGGAGGAGGCATTTTGTATGAATGAGGATGATTCGATGGTGAGCTGAATGGATGGTGTCCAATCGGGATGATGGCTTTTGAACCTGCAAAGAAGAGGCTAGCCCGATCTGACCGGATATTAGCACTTCGATGCCTATCTTAGTAAACTAGAGAAAATTGATAGAATGC
Organism: Excoecaria agallocha; assembly: GCA_037975025.1. Classification (NCBI taxonomy): domain Eukaryota; kingdom Viridiplantae; phylum Streptophyta; class Magnoliopsida; order Malpighiales; family Euphorbiaceae; genus Excoecaria; species Excoecaria agallocha. The sequence continues at coordinate 15,290,288 of CM075817.1, read as the reverse complement.
GAGAGAAGAGGGGATACGGGGTGTGTGTTGAGTTATGAATGAACCTAGTATTTATAGAGTACCTGAGGGTCTGTATAGGAGGCATATTCTAGTGTCAGTGTAGACTGACGGTGAGATGATGGTTTGCAGATGGCAATTTGATGGTAGTGTATGTTAGAGAGCTTATGCACGTCAGGAACGCATCTCATTCGATCGGACGATCTTAATCTGCTCATCCTCACTGTCTAGCTAGGAAGGCTTAGACGCATTTTGGACTTAGGGAGGGCCGAATCTTTGAATGGGTTGGACTTGGTTAAAAATAATAATGAGTATTATCAGTTAAGTTTAAGATTTTTTACATTTTTAATCCACCAAGCCAACTGCGTGTTGTTGGGTTTAATTAATTTTCTTATCCTAGCTAAATGCGGTTGACTCTTCATGATATTTAGAAATTTTGGATTTTTTATAAGTTAAAAGAAAAATATATTGTTTTGCCACGATTGATTGAACAGTATCTTTGTAGTGATAAACTTAGCATCAAAGCTTTAGATTTAATGTAATTATTTTGTTCTTATTAAATAATTGCTTTGCTTTTTCTTTCTTTCTTTTTTTATCAACAACTCACTACATCTAGCCTATCATTACTATTGAGAGTCTCAACCAGGTTCATCGAATTCTTATCCATTAAAAATGAAAAAAGTAGATATATTACTATAATTACCAAAATTAAATTAATTAACTAGTGGTTGTAATTTTGACCCCACTAAACTAAATTTCTGGCAAATTAAATTGGGAAAAAAAGTAATTAAATTTGGAAGGCAAGCAGGTTAAAAGAATTGAAAGCAAGTTGATTTATTTAAACTTGTATGGTTTGACCTAAAACTATGTAGAAAGAATAGAGAGATGAAGAAAGCGACCTATGCAGTGCGGTGCAGTTATTTCATATTTGGGTTCTCTTCTCTTGGACAATTAGTTTTTGAAATATGCATTGAATTTTTTTATTTTTATTTATTTAACATTGCTGTGTAGGCCCCAACTCTTATTGCTCTCTCAAATCAAATCATCAAATTATCACTTTATTTATTGATCAACTTGTAATAGTTTTGAAAAATAATTATAAAAGAGTGTCTTACAGGAAATTTTTTTTTTATACTTCGTTATTATTTATGGGAAACTTAGCTTAATGTAAAACTCTAATAAATTTAAACTAGGTTTGGTAACTGTATTTACCAACAACAGTTACGTCCCACTGGAGTGGTCAGTTGCGAATGGTCAATAATCAGCAGCCAATGGCTAGTGCGAATTATAGCCAGCGATTAGAACAATCAGAAATCGATAGTTATATATATATATATATATATATATATATATATATATATATATATATATATATATATATATATATATATATATATATATATTTGATAATTTGACAGTGAGAATAATACATAATTAAATGATAAAGTGTTTAATACAAGCATATGTATTATATGAATTATTTTTAAACATATGCTAATTTTTCTATGACGTATCATGATACACACCATGTATAATACACAAATAATCAACTAAAAATCATAGAAGTGTATATCTTTATAGCTACTAATTAATTTAAGAATAAAAACACACAAATATATATATAAAACTTTAGGATATAAACACGTATGTCAGTATAATTGAAAGTTATATCCATAATTATTGTATGGTTGATATAAATATAGAAAATAAAAATAGATATTTTTGAGTATTAATAATATCTAAAAATCAGTTTCCGGTCTTAAAGGCTGAAGTTTTCAGCATTTAATTTTTTTTTTTTATAAAAAAATAGCTTTTATTATTAAAATGTAAAAGTAATCAAACAATCTATTTAGGTGATGGTTGTTAAACTGTGAATCATTAGAAAACTAATTAACAGCTCAATCAAGCAGGGGACATTGAATGTTTTCTAACCATACATGGAAATTAATGACAATTAGGTGGTGATGCTGATAACTAAAATTAATATTCATCGATTAAAAGGTTTTTCAAATATATAAAATAGTTTAAGAGATAACAAAATTGAAAATAACTTAAAAAAAAAAAAGATACAATCCAAGTCAAAGGCATCCTAAACTGTACATTTATTTGTAAGGAATAAATATATGGAATGTCACTTTACGAGAGAACTAACCCAAGGCGGGTGGCTCAGTTGGCAACACAAGCTGAGCTGGACGACTGGACTACGGTTCGAGTCTCGACACCCTCCCTGGGGAGGGGCAGGAGCCTTAACTGTGATGATTTCCCGACTCCGAAATTAGTCGGCACCCAGTGGTAGGGTGAACCAGATATCGGGGGGCTTTAGCCGGCCAAAAAAAAACTTTACGAGAGAACTAAATAAAAATATGATAATAATCACTTAGAATTACCAACTCATCTACAAAATTTCATCTAATTATATTAAAGTCTTTTTTGAAAATATTTAAGCAGTAAACTAATTTTAATATGATCGATTTTTTATAATTTTTGTTAATTTAGTACATAAACAGTGGCGAACACAGTTTTGACTTTCGAGTGAGGGGCATTGGCTTCAATTTTTTTTTTTTAAATTTAGGTGTAATAATCATAATTTTTTTTAAAAAAAAAATTTGCCGACCTAGCTCTCCCAAATACTTTTCAAATATATATATAAAAAAAAACCCATAAAATCCTCCAAACGTTGAATTTAATTTTGTACAAGTCATTCTGCTGAAAATTAATGATTTTTGGACAGTGAACATATATATATATATATATAGGAAAGAAATTTCCAAGAAAATTTATTGAAATGGGGTAGAAGTAACCTGTCAAATAATTTTACCGAGTCCGATATTAGAAAATAGAAGCCAATGGGAATTAGTTGTCAAATAATTTAATCTTGAAGTAGAGGTGCAATGGTTCTAGACTTTAATCTACTTATCTCCTTTTCTTGCAAATTTCTCAATTTCTGACCCATGCCATACGTAAATTAGATTGATCATGGACCATTTTATACCTATTCATTGTACCATCTTTGTCATAAAAAAAAATAAAAGGGAAATTGAAAAGCAAATTAATTCTCCTAGTTTTATTCATTTAGTTAGACACTTTGATTTTCAATTTTTTCCTAATTTAACAATATATATTTATATTTTGTTTGCGCACAATTCAGTATGATTCAACATTCATGCATACTAGAAGAAGCGCACCATTTATGGCGGTTAAATGAAAAATAAAATAATTTTAAAATTTGATTCTATGGGCAAAAATTATAAAAAAAAAAATTAAAAATTAAGAGATTCAACTAAAAGACTTAATTGTATATATTAAAAAGTTAGAGGGCCAAAAGATGCATTTTCCTATCGCAAAAAATTCACAAAAGTATCATGCATGTCTTTTTCTCCATGTCATGAGAATTTTCAAGAAGAAAAACGCTACTTAAAATTTTATTTAAAAAAATCATAATAAAGCCTTTTGTTTTTTAAATTACTAATCAATGACTTTCTTAATGCAATTTGGTCATTGTAGTTAGACGATTGATTGAGAATTAAATAGATAGTAATCATATGACTTTTTCAAATTTTATGTACAAAGACTTTGCAACCACTTAGCAATTTCTTGTCTAAATTCATAAACCTATCACTATCTCTTATGGCTCATTGTCTTTTTGTAGAAACAGCAGGTCCAATATTATGATTATTTTTTCAATTGTGGTAAAATAATTATTCGATTTTATACATGATTATTACAAAAATATTTATGGTCCAACAACCATTGTTTTTTCTAAAATGTCAGATTTCAACTCTTATACTTTGTTGATTACTCCGCCCGTTCTAAAATAATAGGTTAACTTCTATTTTCGCATAATTTTAAAAAATATATTTTTTTATTGTTATAAAATATAATTTTGCTAGTATTTTACAAATTATATATGTTATTTATATCATAAATATTTATTATTATTTTTCTCTCATGGTTGAAAAACTTGTTAATAAGAAGTATTTATGTATGACCTTTTGATAACTTAAGTGAAATATATCATAGAGAGATATAAAGTTGGATATTGAATATCGTGTTATTTTAAGTTTTAATTAGAAATTGTACAAATAATATAATAAGAATTCCAGTTTATAAGTGTATACTCTCTCTCTAAATTTCTTCATCATTTTTTATTTTGTATTCCTTTGATTTTTTAGTTTGTTTTGGATTTTTGTTTTAATAAAATGAAATCTCATTTCAGATTTAGTTTTTTTTTATTTGTTAATATCTTGCTCGTATTATTTAAATTTAATTAGTTTTTATTAATTAATTTTGAATGCAAATTTTTGTTATATAAGTTTATCCTCCTCAATTTGGAGTTTGCTGTTTTTTTTAATAGAAGTTTTTTTTTAAAAAAAATATTGTCCCCGTTGATTAGAGGGTGGTTCAGAATTTTGATATAAACAACAAATAAATTGAATTTTCTATTGAAAGCCAAATCATTGACGGTATATTATAATTATTTACTATTTTTATCGCAGAAGTTCAGAGAATTTTTAAATTTTATAATGTTATTTGTACTTTAGAAATGTATTTTTTATATAATTAATGAAAATTTAATTTGTATTAAAAAATAATCTAATTAATTAAATATAAATATTCTTATTATTAAGAAACTAAATAAAAAATGATGGAAAATGCACAAATTAATAGTAAGATAAAAAAAACAAGTGTTGTGAAATAGATTAAAAAAAACTGTGCTTATTATTTTGGAACATAATTAATGGGTATTAATCAACAATATGCTTAACTGATTAAAGCAAAACCACACATCGATATCGCCCAAAACCATTAGATAAGATGCCATCAATGGCCGTCTTTTTCAGTGTTTAGTTAATATCTTAATATCCTACATAATTGACAAACGTCCAAACCTTTATATATATATATATATATGCATACACGCACAATGATAGCTTTCTTTTTATCTTTATCTTTTCAAAAGAACTGCAATGATACAACTCCATTGCCATTTGAAAGCATTTGGATGAGAACAACCGAATTTTGTTAATTCGATTTGAACTCCATTGCTAATTCTTAAATAAATCATGATAATTGTGGTTTACAGGATTGAAACAGCGAAAAGAGATTTCATATTTTCCAATCAGCTCATAGAGATTTTATATTTTCTAATTAGCTTCTATCATAATGGAGCTTTTTCTTATTAACACATGACTGATTGGATTATATTATAGTGTCCTTTTATTTATCATAATTTTTTAACTTCATTAATTTTTTTATAAATATAAATAAAAATGGCAAATACTGTATATATATTACTTAAATTAGTAATTTTACGTTTAAATAACAATTATTAAATTTTTATCAAATTTATATTATTTTTTCCATTAACTATCAATTAAATAAGTATTATTTATCAATTGTTTTCATCAGCTAAACTAAATTGGTTCTAAACAACCCCTTAACCATTTCATAGAGTTCCAATTAACGCAAAATATATATTTAGTATTTATATGAATAATAGAAATTAAAATTTTAGAAGAAAATAATGCCTGTTAAATCATAAATTTTGATGGAGGAAGAGATTTCCATTTAGAAAGGAAAGAGAAGTTTGATGGTCAGGAGGGGAAATGCCGATCGGATCAAGGTAGATAAGACCTGCAAAAGATACTTGATTGTTTTTTTAAACGTTAGCACTCCGATACTTATATTAGCAATACAAAGATAAGCTATTTTAGAGAAAGAATATATATATATATATATATATATATATATATATATATATATATATATATATATATATATATTCAACTTATAGAGAATAAGTCTGCATTCTATAGAAATGAACTTGCTATCTATAGAGCCTGAAGAGGTTGAATAATGTTCTTGAATAGTTATCATATTCTGAAGCAGATATATCATATTGTATAGACAATAGTGACTTTGACGGGATTTTTTTTTAAAAATAGGGTTATTTTTAAAAAAATTAGAAATTTAGAGCTACAGTAAATAAAATTAGAATTATAATGTGCTGAAAATCGGCTGGTCTATATGCCATAATTCAATATGCGAGATCCACAGTGGATAATGGACGGATTTGCTGAAAATCGACTCCAAAAAATGCCGGTTTTCAGACGTGTGGGCCCCACTCTCTGCTGGAAACCGGCTCTCTATTGTGCCGGAATCCAGCACCTTATATATATATATATATATATATATATATATAATGTTTTAAAGCATGTGAGAGTCGAGCACCATGATCTTGTCCTTGTTCGATTTATGAACCAATATGCTGTGGATTGTTCCCCCTGTTTATATAAAATTAATTAATGACAAAATAGTAAAATTAATCAATGCTATATGAATTTAAATATTTTTTTGAACCACATGCAAACGTGTTCCTGTATAGTATTAAGATATTTATGATATAAATGACTATTTTTTAAGGAAATAAATGGCTATATTTTTAAGAACTTAAAATTTTTTAATTGAATAGAAATATAATTATTAATGGAGTAAAAAAAAGTTATTTTTAATATGATTATTGGTATTGGAAAGTATATTCACAGGCTCGGAATAGATTAATTTATGCAGGGATAAAGGTAAAGAGTTTTCGATTGTTTTTCTTCTCCAAAATAATAATAATAAAAAAAAAAGAAGAGAATGAGGTGTATTTGGACTACCTTTTATCAACGGAAGAAATTTTGAATTACGTAATGGAAATGGAAATCTTCTTAGCCAATTAAGAGTTTAATTCACTAAGTTAAATTTTAATATCGTCAAATAATTACAATTTCATGTAAGTGCTGAAATTAACATAAACGGAACGTTTTGATGTTCAATTAGACAATCAAATTGGGCTGTTGATTAAAAATAAATAGATGGGACAAAAGAAATGCAACTTGTTCGACAGTTTCTCTAATCCATTTGGATGACAGTTAATGATGGTTTAGTATTAATTTAGCATTTGGATGACAGTTAGGGGAGATATATAATGGTTTAGTATTAATTTAGTGGTTGGTTTGGAAGAATTTTGATCTATGAGCAAAGTATTTGATACTGAACTCATAATTTAATTTTACTTAAATTTTTAAGACTTAATACATAAATTGCCCTTTATATTTGCAAATATTTGCTATTACGTACATACTCTAAACTCAACAGTTTACCATTTTGACAACTATTGTTGACTGATAATAATAAAATAAATGCATGCATTACTTGGTCGATGTGCATGGATTGCAAACATTTGGCATGGCTGACATGTCACTTTAGGCAAATAATAGAGCGACCATTTAAAAGAAATACAAACTTTGAGAATTAAACTAAGTATTAAGCTTTTGGAGCAGGTGCTGGATTCCGGCACAATAGAGAGCCGGTTTCCAGCAGAGAGTGGGGCCCACACGTCCGAAACCGGCATTTTTTAGAGTCGGTTTTCAGCAAATCCATCCACTATTCACTATGGGTCCTGCATATTGAATTCCGGCACACAAATCAGCCGATTTCAAGTACATCATAATTCTAATTTTGTTTGCTATAGTCCTAAATTTCGTAATTTTTTTTAAAATAATCATATTTTCAAAAAAATCCCAACTTTGATAGTTATATCGTATCAAAGAGATCACATTCGATCACACGGTCTCATTTACTATGCTTTAGCTAACTAACCAAAAGGCATCTGCTAGGCTTTTAGATTGTAGGCCTCTTGTGGATGGCTCATATGATTTTGTTTTTTCAGGATAATATCATTTGTTCCCTTTCAACCAGTTCAATCGTCCTCAGAAGAAATCGAAATTTTTGGGCTTTGATTCTTTTATGATAGCCATTTGGCCATTTTGTAATTAGTGATGAGATCTTTTTTAGAAAGGATCGAGGAAGTGAATCATCGGTCGAAGGACTAGAATTTTAATTTCCTCAACTCCAATAAAGTTAGATAAAGCGAATAATTGGATATTGTGAACAATGATAATATATCGAGATCGTCCGTACCTTTGAATATGCGTGGGATCTTGACCGTATATATAAACCAGTGTCCTGTGTAGGGTAGAATTCATACTATTTTTTTCATAATAATTCTTCTTTGACTAGAATTCTTTCCCCGTTTAGGATATGATTACAACATTGTCCTATTTTAGAAAAGATTATAATTTCTTGTATTATTATTTAGCAACCATACTGCTATAAAGTATTCCTAATTAAATTTGCGAAAGTACTTAATTAGCAAAAGAAACTTTACAAAAATAAGTAGTATCACCACAATTTAGCAATATATGTCATACAGTGTATGTCAAAGTTTAGCTAGGAATCGTGTCCTCACTAATTAGTGAGAGAGCCATCATCGCAAAGCGCATGCTAAAGTTTATAGAAGAATTTCACTCTCACTAAATTTTGTTAGAATGAGTTTAATTAGTTAAAAATTTTGATTCTCAATAGTTCTCACTAAATTGATTCTCCAAAGAAAAATTATCAGTTAGCGAGAATTTTTGTCATCGCTAAACAAGAATTTTATTGCAGTGTCAGATTACCATTTTATAAAGAGATTTGATACAATATGAATAGTGTGAAAACAACACATATGTGGTGTATGAACGGCAAAATTTTATTTTTTGTTATTTTATAAGGTATTTTATACAATTTTTATTAATATGGTAGGTATTATTTACACTTTTAATAAATTTAAAGAATAAATAACTTCTAATTAATTTATAAAGTAATTTATTAAAAAAGTGATAATTTTGGAATGAATTTATGAGTAGAACAATTTTGAAAAAAAAAACTAAAATAAATTGTTAGGTTGGAAGTTTTGTTGGGTATCTATGTGCATGGAATAATATGTATTTGGACAACAACAACAACAATAATAATAATAGATAAATAAGAAGGAAAATTAGTAGATTGCATGTTTTATATGAAGGATGCATGCATGAAGCCGCCTTCCATTTTGCCTGGAATCCACGTATTTATTTAGACTTGTTGAACTAACAAGAGATATGCTTTGATATATGCGACCCACATATTCTTAAAGAGAATTTTCATCCAAATTTGTTTCATATTTATATTACATTTTCTTATCTATACCTTACGTACCGAACCCATAAATGAATGAATATAATTAAAATCAGTTTGTAACAAAAAAAAATGCTTTATTTGCATAACAATTTATAATTCTTTTTTTTAAATATTTAATAACCACAATATATCATATTAAATCAAGTTGCTAAAAGTATTCATTTTAAAATGCAAATAATTATCAAAATAAATCATTTAAGAAACTCATAGGAAAAGATTGGTTCATTATTTAATCAAATGATCAAAAGAAACAAAAATTCAACAATAAAAGTAGCAAGTAATAACCAAAACAATAATAAAAAAATATATATATATATATTGAAAAAAGAACACGATTGTTGACCAGTTAATCAGTTCCCAATTTTTTCCTATCTGATTTAAATTTTTATCACTTCCATATTTTTGCACTAAAAAAAAAGGCGTTTGGTGACGCTTTCAAGTTCCATCTAAAAGGCATTACCAAATAAATTATGGATGCATGAAAAAAGTATTGTTATATGTGTTGTAGACGAGGCATCCAAAACTTAATGCTTATTAAAAAGCGTCACTAAATTCATGAGGTTTTATTGAAAAGTGTGCTCAATTAAATTTATTAAAAAAAAAATCACTAAGTTCATAGCTTTAGAAATGCATCCCTAAACTCAGGATAATTTTATTTCTATAATTCAATATTAAATGCCTTCAATCAGCACCCAATAAAATCGGTCTGATTTAAAAACATTAGGAAAGACAAATATATCGCAGCTGTAACTAATTTTATTACTCTTTTCGTTATTTTTTATCAATTATTTTTATTATTTTTACTAAAATTAAGAAATAATAAATAAATTTAAAATTAATATTAAATTACGTGATTAATATTAAATTATCAAATTTTATTGGTTTTAATTTTATTGAAAAAAATAAATTAAAAAAGTAAATTAAATTATATTAAAAATTTAAATATAATAGATAAATAAAATTTAAATTTTACTCAAAAATAACAGATAAAAAAAATAGAGTATAATCCTTACCATATTTCGACCTCTTCTTTTCCAATTGTGAAAAAGATATTCGTTGTATGGGAGTCAGGTTTTGCGGGCATGAGCGAATATACATAAACAGAAATGGGAAATAATCAAGTCATCCAAATAAATAACAGAAAAACTAAATTTAAATACTAGCACCCAGTCATTTACTCATTTTTCAACCAACTTTATACAGATGGCTATGCATTATTAGTTTGATTTATAAAATTTGCCTCAACCGAATATGTTGAATATACTTATAGTATTGATGACAGCTCAAACTCAATATTTAAAAGCAATTATTTCAAGCAAACGGTGATTACGTATTGGGCCTGGGATTGAAGGGCCTTGGGCCGCCTCTACCAGCTTAAAAGTAACAAGACAAAATGCATTTTCCTGACCCCGAATCTTTGGAAGCAGAAATTACATTAGCGTTGGAATAATTTCCTTGTAATTATCCGCCAAATACTAAATTTTATTTACTTGTGCGTTGGAATAAAATACCATTTGGCCGATAACCCTATTTAATTTATCCTCTCAACCTATTTAAGAAGATATAATAGTGTAACCTTTTACAAAAAACAATGACCTTACTTCATCTCATAGCATTGCTTTACTTCTATTTGTACATAAATTATGAAAATTTATTAATATAGTTGGAATTATACAATCATACTGAAGACATAATTAATTAAGAAAGGATAGTGTAAAATATTTTGGTGGTTTTTAAATATGTAATTGATATCAAAGTAGGAGTTGAATTAGACATCATCTCACAATATATATATATATATATATATATATATATATATATATATATATATATATATATATTAGATTCACTCTTATGATAAACCATTTTTTAGCACTCTACCCCTACCCATAAAGATGAAGCAAGCCATGAATTGTGTGTGTGTGTATGCAACTTTGGAGATGGAGAATGATGGAATTCAAACCCTGATCTCCAAAGGTTTGGAGAGTGGCCAAACTCTCAACCATTTGAGTTACACAATATGCTAAACTTCCATATTGACATACACAATTAGTAAAAGGGGTCAACTTATAAAGTAGGCTGACATTAATTGGATTAGTTTAATACAATTGACTAAGAAAATTATGCTTGGTCAAACCATAAAGTTTTTTTCTTCGTTTCCAGATAGATATTTACAAAAGGCTTTTAATAGTCATACTTACAGAAATAAGGTGTTTACTGAGTGAAAATCTTACAGTTTTTTTACAGTTCTGCTCTTCAATCATACAATCCCTCTTGCTCCCACACGTCCACTAGAAAATCAACCATTTCCTGCCAGTCAAAATCCAGTCAGCAAACATTCAAATATGTTTGCTACAGCAAAATGCATAAGAAACTAGTTCAACCCCAAATAGCCACACTCACAGACAACGGAATTGGCCGAGGGAATGGATTTCTGCTTCCAAGTAAACCTTCGTAAGTTACATTCCAACTGCAACGACAATAAGTCCATGTGAAAATTACAGGAAAGGAAGAAGAAGAATTGTAAGATGAAATCTACTAATTTCATTGATCTCAAAATCTTGAAATCGAAAATTGATCATGGATTGCATTTAGTTGTATTTGATAACCATTAGGAAGATTTTGCAAGGGGCCAAAAGAGAGCAGATTCTTGGAGAACCTTTTTTTTTTTTTTTTAAAAAAAAAAAACACCTTTTTTCTAAGGTCTAGCTCTGTTTTAGTTTAGCTGAGGTAAATCAACATCAACAATGAAAACAAACTAAATGAACTTTTAGAAGAATGAAAAATACCCAAATCTGCGTTCCCATCTACTCTGGGGTTGATTCCTGGAAGTTTTAGTTCCAATCCACTGAAGCCTGCTGTGCTGCCAGAGGTTCAGACCTGCAAGTAACAAAATGCCAACCTTCTCTCGGTAAAACAATGATAAAAACCAGAGTCATTTCAAAGGCAATAGCAGCGATCAAAACTAAAATCATCAAGTATACCATGCCTGATTTCATATGTATCAGAAACATGATTCACAAAATGACAACTGCCGAAGTATACTTTAGCAGCACAGCAACCACAAATGTTTTTCATTTTTTTCACAAGTAATCAGAAAATGAATAACATAAATAAATAGAAAATTACCGTGATTCACAAAATCAGAAGCGCTGCCAATGCCACTTGTTCCACTGCTGAGATTCGTGTTTGCTATACTGATTGATGAGACACTTCTTTGAGATTGAACAGCACTGTTCTCCAAATCGCAAGTGCTAGTACTCCAAAAGTCATCCGACATGCTAATTTTCTTCACTGCCCGCCCTTGTATTTTTAATCCTTTTGATGGCTGATCCACCGCAATAATTGGTGCGGGTTTAGCACAACATCCAAAACAACCACTGCTCTGTTGCGAACCAGGTTAAAATATACAGACAAAGAGCTAAGACTAATAATGGTTATAATATAGGAACCTTTGCTTCCTACCTACCCAAACCACCAATTACTTGTTCCTTTCAAGCTGGAGCATTTGTTATTCATATTCAAATTCATGATTATCAAATGCCTCAGGTGCAGAAAGGATGAAAAGAGCTAAAGCAAATGGTTATGAGAGAAACAATCAAGTTCAACTGAGTTGCGGTTGTTTAACTTTTACAAACAAAATAACTCACAAGGCCTGGCTTTAGGAATAGCATTATGTCAAAAAATGAATAAATATCCGATCTTTGTTCTTAATCTGCGCTAAAGCCCTAGCGAGGAACAAAGAGAAGGGAAGGATAGGTTTCCAGTTCAGTAATAAACAGTTGAATTATTAAACAGAAACAAAAGTTGTCAAATTCAAATTTTCTTGGAAAACCAATTGCATAGATCACAGTTCATACAAGATAGCTTCAACAATTTCCTTTCTCACTGCCAGTTGTACCTTAACTTTTGGTAATAGAAAGAAAAAGAAAAGGAATGTGAACTGGGTTAATCACACAATGGGAAATAAAGTTTCAGGCTTTGAAATAATTATAATGATGATGCAAGTTTGTTTCGTAGCTAAAAATTAACGAGTGTCCAGATCCCATTTATTTCTATTATTGGAGTTCCCCACTATGAGCTCCAAAGCTTTGTAACCTAATCTTATCTCTACAGGAAAATTAATTCAGTCCAGATTATTGAAACGGAAAGTCAAGTCAAATTAGAATACTCAGCACAATCTTCATTAAATTGATGTTGTCTATAAATAGTAAATCCAAGATTAAGAAAACAGTTATCACATCAAAAGCTAAGATTCATGAAAAAGCCCAAAATTAATAGTTTAAGAAACTAAAAAGAGAATGAGAAAGTGAAATCGAGGGACATACCCCATGCAAGCAAGAAGGTGATGGATCCAAGCAGTAAAAGAGGTACTCAAGATCACCATTTAATAAATCCACTAAGAGCAAAGCCCAAGCATCGATTTAGTTACAGAGAAGGGAATGAGAACGAAAACAAACAGAATTGAATTGGATAGAAACTGAATAAGAAACAATTGCAGAAGAAAAATTAGAGGGTAGGGTGCGTTTGATTAGGGAAATTGGGTGAGATTTGTTTAGGGGTGTGTTTTTCACGCGCTTTCTCTTTTTCAGGGAATAAATTGAATTAAGAATACTAGTTTAACAGTCTCGGTCGCTCACACAAGTTGCAGTGATGACAGGCAGACAGAGGTTTGGTTGGCATCGAAAGTAGGGAAAATTTATTACTTTTAATGTTTTTGTTTATCTTATTATTTCATTCCTTATTTATCATTTTTAAATAAAATTTAAATTTTATTTATTTAAATTTTTTAAATTTTTAATAAAATCAAAATCAATTAAATTTAATAATTTAATTTTAATTATATAATTTAATATTAAATTTAAATTTATTTATTATTTATTAATTATAATAAAAATAACTCATAAAAATATATATATATATTATTGTATTTGGTCCATCATCACCGTCGAGGATCTTAATGAATTATGATAATGACGTTGACCGCTTTTTATCCTCCAATTATCCATTTAGTTGACCACAAATTCACCTTTCGACTTTTTCTTTTTCTTTTTTTTAAGCATCTTTAAAATTTTATTTTTTTTATTATATATATATATATATATATATATGAATTTTTTTTCAAAATCATCCGCCGACAAGATTAGAAATTACATTAGAATGGAAAAATACTTTTCTGGGTTTTCTCTACATTTGATTTTATGTTTAATAGAAAGAATGTACAGACAGACAGACAAACGGGAATAAGAGTGTAAATAAATTTGCCTTTTCAGCATAAAAACTGACCTTAACAAAGAGACAGTCGAACAATTTCCGAGCATCACCCAATCTTATCTCCTCATGCTAAATATACCTTCTTTTCCGATACACAAGCACTCAAAATTGCTTGCTTATATATATATATATATATTTTTTTTTTCAATTCTCATAGAAGAAGAACATGAACTTTAAAGGATATGAATCTGTAAGAGTCGATGAGAGCCGTGAGGAGAGAAACAGTGAGGGCAAATACGAACAAAAATTATTCTTTTCACTCTTCTTTGCTTCTTTCTGAATTATACAAGCTTTGAAGAATTTTTCTGTGAGAAGAACTTGAAGCTAGAAAGGCGGCAGGTCTGAAGAAACCAACTGTACATCCATTGCAGTTTCACTACAGAATCCATTTTTTTCCAAATATTTTTTCAAACACATTAGTTCTCAAACTATTTTTAAAAATAATTATTTATAAAAATGAAATCTTGAAGATTTTGTCACATATAAAATTACAATCTATTGAAATAAAATAACCATGTAAAAATTAAAAAAAAAAAATTCAGTTGTGCCTGAATAAATCCTAACTTATAAAGGAAATAAATTTTATAGAAAGAATAAAAATGAAATAAAAATAAGAAAAAAAGAGAAAATACGATTTACATTTATATGTGATCACTCATTTTTTGTTTAACCAACTTTATGGTCATTAGTTTTCGATTCGTTAGTTTGCTGCTAAAATTTTGTTATAATATTGTCGCTAAAAGACATTATATGTGTCGCTAATAGTTCTATAAAGTGTAATAAAAGGCCCTATGTAAATAAGTCTTCTCTCTGTCGCTAAAAGTTAGAGTTTTAACTAGTAGTTCTGAATTTGTCGCTGAAGGTATACACTTGCTGCTAAAAATTTTTGTGGAGTAGTCGCTAATATTCTAGATATTTAAGCTAAAAGTTCAGAAAATTGTGGCTAAATTGAGTAATACTGTCGCTAATAAACCGGATTCTTTGCACTAAAAGTATGGGCGACTCTCTCTAAAAGACGAATTGTCCCTAAAGTTATTGAATTTGTCGCTAAAATGGAGAAAAAATGTCGCTAATATGCCACAATTTGTCTCTAAAATGTAGAAATATGTATGTTAAACTGTCGCCAATAGTATCATTGTCGCTAAAAGTTCAACACTGTCGCTAATGTATAGCTTTGGTCGATGAAAGTTCTCAGACCATCGCTTATAGTCATGGGCTAAAAGTTTACCTTTTAATTTCTGTGTATCATCCAAACTTTGATTGCTAAAAGTACTTGGTGCTGCCAAAAGTAGAACATGAACTATCACTGGTAATCATCAAATATGTCACAAAATGTCAAGGTCTATTGCCAAAAGGCCTATTTACTGTGGCTGTGCCAGTTCTCTCTACAAGATTTTCTGTCGGTAGAAGTTTATAGAACTGCTGCTAAATCCCAAGAGAGTTGCTAAAGGTCAAGATACACACACACATGTATAATATATATATCGTAAGCCATAAAAACTGAATCATGCTATGGTTTTTCTTCTCAGCAAAGCAGCATTTTAGCGACTCCACTGACTTTCAGTGACAGTTTACCTTTAGTGGTTATATTTTTAGCAACGAATCTAGGCATTTTTTAGTGACAGCATAGTTACTTGCTGCATCCAGTATTGTCACCAGGATCGATACACATGTATCTTTTAGTAAAACAAATAAAGTGATACATAGAGGTCGACAGAGAACCTCTTAAATTCAACTTTATTGCTAAAAGTTATTTGTATTATTTTACCCAAATCTTAAGCTAGCTCCAGGCAGAACCCACTTAAATCCAGCATCAATAGCATCCTGATTTGAGATTGGGTAAACAATTAGATCATATAAAGATAGTCTGGCTTTCAACTAGCAACTTCGTATTATCAAATTTCATGAATTCCTGCGCAATCACCATTTTAAATCATCTCCATAAACTTCTTTAGTGCAATTGAGCAAATGCAGAAGTTCCCAACAAATGTCAAAACCTGCAACCATTGAAGAAATTCAATAACTGACGCTTAAGTGCTCATTAACTCATCCTTATGTGCTTAAAACCAGAAACTTAGTCATGATCTTGTCATTCATGTCAGGTTCAGATTCTCATCCCTTTCAACATCATTATTCAGAATCAAAGCTCTGAAATGTACCTTCGGGAAGTGCACAAGTTTTAAGCTTTCAACAAAATGAGCTGCCTTCCCAAAGAATGTAAGAACACCAGTTGCAATGACCACCGCTTCAATCTTATCTTGCTTGCATGTCGAACCTGAGTAAACTCCATCACCAGGATTCTTGGTTACAGGAAGCAACTCTCCAGTGAAGGAAGACTGCAAGTGCCAAAACACATAAAAAAGCAACTTCAATTTCAGTTGCTCCATGTCACTTCAAGTTAATTCTTCTCAATGTCCTCTTGTACAATATTAAGGAGAATCACAGATATCATTCTACTGCAGTGAATGATTACCTCATCTATCTTTAAAGGATCTCCTTCCGGAAGACGAGCATCGGCTGGAATTATGTCACCAAGTTTAATAGTTATACTGTCCCTAGGCACCAACACCGAAGCATCTTCCTCACTTCACTTTCCATCACATGGCACCAGCAAATCACGTAAAAAGGAAAAGCAGTGGACAGCAAAAGAATAAATTTTAGGATTCCATTACAACTGATCATTTACTAGCAAACGTAATTACAAGCAAAATTATTAACTAATTAAACTTTTTTGTATTACTTTTGAAAAAGAAAAAACTTTAGGATGGTTATATGCTTATACGTTTATACATTTTTTTTATTAATTGAATTATATTATGAAGAAAGTATATTTGTATTATAATACCTTGCAGCACCTATGTTTGCCAACCCCACAAGAAAATCCACTGCTCTTCCTGTAAATCCAACGAAAACATATATTTTACTTTTATTAACTAATTAAAATTAATTTATCAGAAATGAAATTTCCGATTAATTACCTCCTCAGGGATCCAATATAGTCTTCTTGTTTGTTAATCTTCCATTTTTATTGAGCTCTTCTTGATTAGTTGATCACTGAAATCAACATTACAAGTTAAGAATTATTTGAGGTTAATTACATTCATGGTTATTGAATTTTGCATCTTATAACCAAATGGTTATAATAAAATAATTTATAAGATAAAAATTATCAAAATTTTATTTTATTTAAATTAAAGTAAAAATAATCTGAAAAATCATTTTTAATATCACCAAAATGACAATTAAGTAGATCAAGTATAGTTGAAATATTATTTTAATATCAATTAACTCTACAAATAATTTATAATTAGTTATTTGGATTTTTTTTTGTTTTCTGTACACATTATTTTTTCATGTTTACATGATGATATAAATTTTTTTTTCATCTACTAGTTCAACTTATAAAGGTTATTGATTATAAAATGACATGATAATCATACATGACGTGCTTAACAGTCACTCCCATGATATAAAAAATTGATTTTTAGGTCATTTTTACTTCAATTAAAATAAAATAAAATTTTGATAATTTTTTATTATAAATTATTTTATTATAATCATTTAGTTATAAGCTCAAAAATTTGATAAGTATGGACATAATTAACCCGAATTATTTATAACCTTTGAACTTTTAAATAAAATTAAGATACAAAATATTATATAAAAAAGGTAACATAATTACAAATGTAATTAAATTAAAAGTCCTTTTTGAGTAAAATTAATTACAGGGAAATAAAGTATAGTATCTGGGTTGGCCCCAGCATTTAAATGAAGCCAAGTCATAGGCATGTGCAGAAGCTTCTTCCTCATCATATGCTCCTAAAAACAACCAAATTATCACAAATTCGATAATTTTTGCTTTTTCTGTGACATACAGAAATGCAAAATAAATAAATAGTCAAATTCAAGATCAACCTCGAACTCCAAATAGATATGAACCATGTGATTCAAAAAAAGAAAAAACAACAAGAAGAACCTCGCCTGGATTTTTTGTTCTGTGATTCGTTCCAGCAATTCTTATCCCACAAATCCGGCAGTTCTTACCGCTTTCTATCAGTTGCTGATACAATGCGAATTTGGATAAACCAAATTGTTTTACTAGCTAGCTGAAGTTCAGAATATCGCAATTGTATATACTTCTCAACTCAAGAATTCCAAGTGTACCATCTGTTCTGGTATTAGTATTGGAACTACAATTTTCTAATAATCAGAGAGGAATTATAATTTTGTGAACGATTTTGCTGATTTGTTCGACCAACAGGCTGAAACCCACGTCCTCTAGATGAAGAATGTCCATCCCAATTTCCTCCAACATTTATGACCACGACCTCATTGAGCAATGAAGGCTTGATTATGCTTGAGGTGACTCTTTTCTTCTTTATGGAAGGTCGGGACTTTTTTGAATTTGGTATTATTTGAAATTATAATTGAAAAAATGAGGTTATTTTTTCAGTATTTGAGAAATTGAACTCTGTTATCCCATTTCCGTAACAACCTACTGCAGAAATGAAAAGGTGGGACCAGCAAGAAAAATGGAGCTAAAGGTGGTGGAGCCTATTTCAATTTTCGCAACAGCTGGCAACGGGGAATGGTAGACAATCAAACGGTGGCACGGCGTTCGAAGATGTTGGGAGACCATCCATTTCCGCAACAGTCCACTGTGGGAATGGATGATCTCCTGCCACCCAGCAGGACCAATCACGTGTGAGTTCCAACTCTATAAATTCATGGAGTCTGGTCTCCAATTTTCGCCTGCTCTGTATTTTTACCATCTTCACGCAATTTGAAGCTCCATTTCCAGCATTTCCAGTAGTCTTAAGCTCCTATATGTCAAGTAATTTTATTGTTATAAATATAAATTTGTTGAAATTTTATGCATGTGTGTATTTATATTTTAAAATATATAAGAAATGTTAAGAAAAATATTACTGTAAATTTTTTTTATCAAAATTAAATAATATGTTGATATATTAGTTTAATGTGTTGTTATATAATAGATTTTATTTGTTATAAATTTGGATGTCAAGGAAAAAAATAAGATAAGTTATTTGTTGTATTTTTTAAAAAATTTTAATATGATATTGCAAATTTTTGGCAATAATTTTTCTATGTTTATTATAATGCTTACATTAGATATAGATTGAATGAGATAATAGTAGTAATATAAATTTTTGTTTAAATATTTAAGGTAGTAAATTTGAGTAAATATATATTATAATTAATTGAATAATTTAAGTATTATGATGAATTAATTATTTTATACGATATTTAAAATAGGAAACTATTGTTTAGTTAGTGTAAGTAGTTAAAAATAATATTTAAATTCTAAGATATCTTAAATAGTTATCAATTTGTTATAATTTTTAAAATTTAAAGATAGGTATTAATTATATTCTCTGGTATCATAATTAAATATAGGATAAAAAAAGTATGGATCCGTTTCAGAATCAATAATTTATAAATCCAGGATTCCGTATAGATGATCTCCTAACGTTAAAAGAAAAACATTGTGCTAATACAATTTGGAATAATGCGGTAATAATTTTGTTATGCTAATTATTGAAATACATATTTCATTATATAAGTTTATATTTATTTAGTTATTTGTGATGTATATTTTATATGTGTCAGTTATCATGTAATGTATTATTTAATCGGAGAGCTAGTACAGAGTCCCACTATATGAACATTGACGAAAGAATTATACTGTATTTGAGGATGGCTGGGTTCGACGGAGTGTCACAGATAGGGATAATGCATGTAGATATAAATTTAATAACTGCCCTTGTGGAGAGATGGAGGCCAGAGACTCACAATTTTCACCTTGTTGTTGGTGAATCAACCATAACTTTATAAGATATTCAGATATTGACCAGTTTACCAATTGAAGGTCGTCCGGTAACTGGATCAGTGGGATATGACTAGAGAATTCTGTGCAACCAACTCCTGGGATAAATCTCACCTGATGATGCTTTTAAAGGAAAATCAATAAAAATGACTTGGTTGTCAAGAACTTTTGATATTCTACCAGCTGATGCTACATAATATCAAATTCAATGTTATGTGCATGCATAGCTTTTGCGTTGCATCGGTGGGTTATTGTGTCCATCTCAAACTAATAATTATATACATTTAATGTGGCTACCCCTATTAGAGGATTTAGATGAGGTCGACAATTACAATTGGGTTTCAGCTTGTCTGGCATGGCTGTATAGGGAGAGCTATGCCGTGGTATATGGCCAGATGCTCATGGGGTTGGTGGATATCAATAGTTGTTGCAAATGTGGGCATGGGAAAGATTTCCACAATTTCGTTCTCGTTTTACAAATGAAGTTTTCCTGGAACAGAGTATGCCATATGGTTATAGGTACAATTTTTTTAATTTAAAGTAATTAATTATTTATCAAGTAATAAATATATATATATTGACCCAATCAATTATTTATATTAGGTGGCGATCTCCTATTGATTTGAGCAATAATCATAAAAAAAATGTACACAGATTTCGTGTAAAATTAGACACTCAGCGTGCGGATCACGTAATTATTTGAGATAGTTAAAAATAAATTATAAAAAATTATTGTGCATGTAGGAAAAGAAACCATATTTACTAAATTTATTTACTTTTTTTTTAGTTTAATGGCAACCATACGATAATGTCGTGCATCTTTTGCCATCCTATTGTACCAATGGACAACAGAGTTGGAGATCAATTATGCTTTTGATATGTTTTAATATCATCGAGTGGCACCATCCAGATCGTTGCCTTCGTCAATTTGGAATGGATCAACACATTCCCAGTACACCGTTAATTGATGATAGCTTGCATATAGTAACTTTGAGAGGGCTTACGCAAAATAATTGGAAAAATACATTTGCTAATTTCTTATTCGAATGGAACAATCGACATGAAAGGGTTGTCAATGCTCCTTTAATCAACGCACCATTACATATAAGGTCACAATACATACAATGGTACATATGACGAACTAGACGGTGGATAACCCCTGAAGGAGCATCCCATGTGGCAACGGTATGTTTGATCAAATATAGTTTTATTGTATTTAATAATTATTATTTATTTTAATGATCCAGAATAATGTATTATATATTGATTATATTTAATTAAATTATATGCAGGCTGATTATGCTGAACATATTTATCATAGTGACATGGCATCGTCTTCATCTCATGGCGGTGATGTTCGAATGATATCGGAAGGGATTTTAGGAGCAGTTGGAGCATATGATCGAATGACAATTGAGTACCCACAACAGCCTATACCAGGTCCCGTACGAATTCCCACCATGTCCGTACCATATGTAGATTTTTGGCAGTCAAGATGGAGCAAAAGAGGCATGGCTGATCGACGAACACCGGTGCCCTCAACTTCATTTGGTATGCTTGAATTTGGTGAACATTCATTTTATAATACAGAAGCAGGCCCTTCAAGATTGAATGTTGATTTAAATGTTAGTGCCACAGAAGGTAATGTTCAGTAAGATTAATTTTTGGACGAACCGTTGGCTGATCCGAATGTCATGCAAAATCAGGTTTTTTCATATCAATCGGTATTTGGTAGCGATTTCGATAATTCATTGTCCGATCCTGCTGTACAATACCCATATAGGAATTTTAGCAATTTCTGATAATTGTATGGTAACTTATGAATCATGATCCTTTTTTATCAATGTAATGAATGCATATTTTAGTTTTCAGATAATTTTCATTACAACACACATTAGTCATAAATAAGTAAATATTTCATATCATAAGTCGATAATTCGTTCGCATATAAATTACATGATGCATAATGAAATAAAAATAACTGGACATGATGATAACTTCTAAATCATTGATTTGATGATCTCGCTCGACTTGGACATATTTTTTTTGTTGTGGCCAACATTCCCGCAAATGCTACAATGCCTAACATTTCTATGTTAGGGTTGATCCATCTCATTGTGGATTCGTGTTGTTTTAGGCTGACCCTTTTTCCTCTATAAAGCCATATCAGGTACAAATTTGGAACCATAATAATCAAGCCAACTGGATCTATGACCCATCGGATGGAATCTGCCGTCATAGCATTTGAGGATCTCGATAATGGTATAACACGAATCTATAAATGTGAACATATCAAGATGTTTATGCATACATGATGCAATTGCGTGTGAATATGGCATTTTGGTTCCTTGAAACTTACCACACTCATATTCACGCTTCTCTAGGCTTATGATGTATGTGTCAATTTCTGTGTTATTAGCTGGTGCACGGCAAGCTATGATCTTGAACAATTTGTACCGACTATCGTAATCAATAATTGTATGATCTGGTGCCTTCATAGCGTGTCTGTTCATAACTTCAATACATTTTGGGGTGAAATGCAATCCCTAAGCTATTTTTGTCATGTACAATCTCTTTCTTTGCTCAAAAAATTTGACTAATCTACCGAAGATGTGTTCGACAATAGCAGTAATGGAAGCATCTGAACTCCCTTTAAAACATTGTTTACACTTTCAGCTATGTTGGTTGTGGCATATCCATAACGATAACCACCATCTTCCGATAATGTCCATCGATCCAAAGGTACCTTCATTGCCCAAATATATGATTCCTCATCAAGCTGTTTTATGTCATCCATTTGCTTCGAGAATTTGTGCTTCTCGTATATACTCCCTAATGCAAAGTTTAAAAAAACAAATTACAAATAGCATCTCAAATTAGACAATTTTATTTTTTAAATGAAATTATACATACCGACCTTGTATAATAAATTTTTTGTTGTCGAATTTCTGTGATATGTGTTGTAATTACTAACAAAATGATGCAAACATATCATGTGAAATGCAAAAGGTTTCTTCCAACCACTTCTTTCATCACGAAACACAACCATTATTCCAGCATGTCGTTATGATATGACAGTAATTCCAATTCATTGTGTCACATATTTTCGAATTAATATCATGAACCAGGCCCAGCTGGACTTATTCTCAGACTTCACAATGGAAAATGCAATTGGGAATAACATATTGTTGCAATTGATCGAGCTAGTGACTAGCAGTGTCTGATGAAATTTTTCTATCAAGAATGTTCCATCAATCAACATAATCGGCTTGCAATGGTTAAACCCATCGATTGCAGGTTTAAAACTCCAAAATACCCTTTGAAATTGCTTTACAGTTGGGATATGAGTATCTTGCAGCGCAAACTCATAAATTGTTCCAGAATTAAAACTTTTTAAAGCATATAAAAAAGTAGGCAACTTTTTGAAAGATTGTACATAGTTTCCAAATGTGGACTCAAGTGCAATCATTTTTGCATACCAAACCTTATAATACGAGACCTCATAATAAAATTGTTCCTTAATAGCAGCAATTACCACTTCAATAGGAAGTGTAGGATTTTTACTTACCATCCCCATTATGCTACTGCGAATAATCTGAACCCCAGTTGCCTATGATTTTTAGATAGGTTACCAGTTCGAAAGGCAAGAATGTTCTCCCTCATATTTTTTGATCATCCAAAAATGAATTTTGTCCTTCTTTATAGCATTAACTTCCATTGGCAGCCAATATCAGCCTTCGTACACTGAACCACCCACTTTTTTGCTTTTGATTCAACAACTCTAAAGTCAACATTTCGTGAGATTAAATATTTTTCACACATGACTTAACATCATCCTTACTATTAAATACCAAACCACCTTTTGAAAACTCTGATATACCATCTCACGTATCAAATTGGACCCCAACTGATAAGGCAACTTGTACTGCATCAAAGTCAATTGTTGTATAGTGTTTTGATGGAAAGATAAATATGGCTTCAGCTACCTCATCACTTCCATGAAGTGATGCTATAGGACTGATATACTGCGTACCAGAAGACTCATTGCCCTCGCCAATATTAGATTCATCACTTTTCGCACTCAAGTTCGTTGTAACACCCTTATCATTGTCATTCGGTGAGATGTAATCATTGTTAATTACCCCTTCATCAAAGTAATCCATGCCTGACAAATCAATTGAAGGTTAATTCCTGACATCTTAACCAAAATAAATTAAAAGGATGAACATTATTACCTGATATGGTATGATTGTTGTTAGGAGTGGAATGTCCAAGTAAATCACCATCTCGTCGACCAGGAGAGTGTCTTCCATGACTTGCCCCAGATTCTGGCTTATTTCCAACCGATTGTTGATAATAGTTTTGTTATTTATGTTGACTCACTAGTTGAACAATACTCCTGTCAATCGTGTGCCCCCGTGATCTAGTGCCAAATATGGATTTGCTGAGAAAATCACTAACCCTACGACTGAATGACTACCTTGGCTGACTTATAGGATGTCTGATACTTTCATCAAGCATCTCGCTAACTGACAACCTAGGATGATTCATTACCACATTATGGGGTTCTAACTGACAACCTAGGATGATTCATTACCATATTATGGGGTTGTGTATATAACCTTCTTGGCTGACTCATTACATCAGGAACATGGCTATTTGACTGGCGTTTATGAACTTTTCCTGAACTATAAAACACATCCCTAATAAGTAAGTCACCATCGCGTCGAATGACAGGATGGCTAAGTTGACTTGGACCGATATCTTCTCGGTGGCTAACTGGTCGTTGTTGTATAGTTTCATCTAAATGTTGTACTTCATCTCCAATATACTGACAATCATTTGATTGAGAAAAAATGTCAATACCCTGCCCACTGCCCGATTACCTCGATTGAGTGGTGGCAACATCACTTTCAAAGAATTGTTGAGTTGTTTCAACATTTTCATGTATAATGCATCATTTCTAACCTGATGACCAACTCCATACGTTATTATATTTGTTCCAACAGCCACCTCAGTTACTTCAATAATTAATTCCACCACTGTGTAATCCGAGTATTCCATCAATTCTTCATAAATCATCTCTATGTCATCGTCATCACATAAATTCACTGACGTCCAACATAATGATCCTCGGTTATACAATGGATTCTTGTATATAATTCTTGAAATCACATAGTTCACACCTAAATTCAATTTAACATGAATTTTATGTTTCAATTCAGGAAGAGTTGATTTATTTCTGAGTCTCAATCTCTTGGTAATCGCATTTAGACCAGATATATCATACTGAAAACCTGCAACTCCATAACTTATTTGACCACCGGTGTGCAGATAAAATTCGGTATGCGCTGACATCTTGAAATTAACTATAATTTATAATAAACTTAAATTAGTTTTTATTTAATTTTTTTTACTTTTTATTGAATATTTATTAACTTATTATAAAAAAATACATGTAATTTATGTGCTTTTATAAACAATTACAATCATTTATGTGACAACATTTAAAAATTAATTATAGATATTTATGGCACACTTTTTTTTATTAATCTTGTATATAACTATGTTTTTTTTAAATTTCTCCTTTCTTAAAAATTAAATTTTTTCTATTATACTTTTTAATTTTTACATGTACTAATATTATGACCAAATAATCGATTTTATTTTAAATTATTCTAAATATCTATTGATTAAATATAAATAAATAAATACATTAAAACTAAAATATTACCTTTTTAAGTTCTTTAATTTATACGCGTTTAATTCATTTGATAATTATTCCTATTAGTTCATATCTGCAAAATATATAAAATATTTACAAATTTAATTTATAATAATATATAAACATTTTTTTAAATTAAAATTATTAAACAATTTATACTTGCAGAATACTTAATTTTCTCTGACACAATCTTCATCATTTGCTCTCGCTCCTTATTATCTCATTTCTAATTTAGCTATATTAACACAACCCAATGGCAAAATTTTGGTGAAAATGAAATTAACGTTCTAAAATGTAGGAATGTGGTGAAAATTACATGCAAAACCGGTTTTTATAAGGACTCCAATAATTGGATCCAACTATTTTGGTTGTCCATTGTTGCGGGAATGGACCCTATTTCCGCTGGCATTAGTTGCGGGAATGGACCTGCACAATTCCATTCCCGTTATACTTCGCAACGGGAATTGATTGAGGGCCCCACCCTTCACATGTCTTCATTATCTGCGAATCTTCACCACAAAATTGGACTCCACCTTTCTATTTCTGCAGTGGATTGTTGCGAGAATGAGATGACAGACCCCAATTTCCCAAATACTGAAAAAACAGTCCCATTTTTCCAATTATAATTTCAAATAACACCAAATTTAAAAAAGTTCCTGAAAGGTCTACATAATATGGTCATGACTACATAATATGGTCATGACTTTGAAGAGCAAGTAAGAACTGTTGAATTGTTGGGTATGCTGGTTTAGCAAGCATGGAATTGTGGAATGCTTGATATGTACAAGCAAACCATATGAAAGTTGAAAAACCCAAATCAGAATCATATAATGGTCTGTTGATTGCACTAGACTATCGCAAATATCTTTAAACCGATGACAATACTCATCAAGACTCCGATATCCCTCAAGGATCGATCTTGCAAGGACTTTCACAACTTGTGAATAGATGTAATTCCAAAAGCAAGGCTAAGAGCTTCTTCGTGCAAGAGGCTAAGCCAATAGAAGATTGTCGTTTGTTGTCGATGTACCATTAACTGAAGAAGGTATATTATTAAATGATGGTAAATCCCAAGACTTTGAATAAGGGGTACGTGATTGCTAAAGTAAGAAATTGTTTTTTAATTTGATTGATGAGATAAGAGTAGAGCATTGATGAAAGGTTTGGAAAGTGATGATGGGTTCAATGGCATATAAGATTATTTGGATTTATGGTAAATGTGTTGTTGATAGTGGTTGGAATTTGGAAAGGGATTTAATGAGAAGGCACCAAATACATATAATTTTAGAAGACATGGAGTTTGAACTGGGAAGTATAGCCTGACTTTCTAAAGTATTATGCTAAGATACCATGATGAAAAACAAAAGTTTGAAAAAGATAGAAGATAATAGAACAGGGTAGAGCAGAAAGAAGGTTTTTCACTATATATTTTTACAAAACATAGTACATCTTTTAATGTACAAATAATATAACGAAAAGAAATGAAATAAAAAATATATGATATATGATGATAGTCGAAACCACTGGCAAATAAATATCTTCTCTTAAAACAATGAAAATTATAATAGTGATGTGTAGAATCGATCCTAGATGATACTTTTAAGTACCGCGAAAATTAGCAAATTAACTTCACATTAATGGAAAAATGCATTTTCTAACACTTGGTGATGGATTATGCTTGATACATAAATACTATATAACATATGAAGAACAAAGCACGTGTTGCTAGCTAATTAAACAAGATACATACATTGAAGTAATGATATTATTGTATACCGTTATCCTTGCTCAGAAGTTCAATACAAATTTACAGAAAAACAATGAAATAACTTTGGAAATATAACCGACAGAGATTCAGTTAATGGTTAAACTGAAAATCTTTGTTCATTTATCGGTTGCATGCCATTGCCTAAGTTTGCTCCATACTATGAATATCTTTATAATTGCAAATTCACCTCCCTCGTCACAACCATTTAGCAGAAGATGATATCCATCAAAGCAAGTTCAATCAAAATGAATGGCATTCAAGACAACAGAACAAAATTTTTGAAGGACACTTTGGAAGTTAATAAAACTGTTGCACTAACAAGTCGATAAAGAAACTTCATGGTGCCTGAAAGCAAAAATATCAGTCGATCATCGAAATTCCATTTCATGTTGCTGTCCCTACTTCCCTTGCTTAAAAAGGAGAGATGCAAGGCTTGAATTCCATCCATATATTGATGATGGTTCATGCTTTTTAGGTACAATAGAAGCCAGTCCTACTCTGGGTGCAATCTCCTGCTTGGTATTTGTTTCTGCAGACCTGAGAAAGATACCAACAGAATTAAACTTATATTGCCTTCAAGTTAGAGTTCATTATCTAGTATGTCTTGCAGTTAGTCATGCATTTTTCAACATCAAGTTTGAGAATTTTCAGAAAGGATATTGTCAAGTACAGAAAATACAAAAACCATACAATTGATCTAAGTTTGTTATTCCAATATTTTTTTATCACTGTTAAACTAGAGAAATCAGGAAGGACAATAATGTTTCATCATTCAGAAATCTTTGCCAACATATGCTCATGCCTCAGCTACCTTCTTTTTATACTATCAAAGTTTTGCAATTTAGCGAAAGGGAAAATTTCTCTACTTGTCCTGTTTGGTTTATACAATCTTTTAGGGAGGGTGGGGGAAAGAAATGTAACTTACTACAAATTCATTTTTTATGCGAGGTGAAAATTATTCCACCTAAGGAAATAACCTATTTTTGTCATCTCCTTGAATGCCTCGTAATATCACTAGCAATTCAAAACTAAGTTAAAAGTTAGGATTTAATTTGTGTTTTTTCAATTAAAATTCTTCCCGCTCAAGCTAATGGTGAAAAATTATTCTCAAAATTTCTTTAGCAATTCAAAACTAGGGTAAAGGTTATGATTTAATCTATGTTTTTTTCAATTAAAAATCCTTCCCCTTCAAGCTATCCTAATGAAATAATGTTATTCATGCTAGGTTCAGTACTTTTTTAATTTCCCAATCATGGTAAACCAAAGGTACTGCCTCCATCCCCTCCCTTTAAAAACCAAAAAATGCCTTATTAATATTCTTTATCCGTTCATCATCCCCACTGTACAGATGTCACTGTGAGAGATCAAGTATACATAATTGAGAAGAGACTGCAACTGGCATCCACGGTGTCTATGTGTATTAACATCATGATCAGAGAAGTATTTATTTAAAGTGTAAACCCATCAAAGAGGCAAAAAAATAAAAGCCCTGCCAACAAAATTCAAAAAGCAACAATTTGATATGCATTTTCCTTTTCGGTATCACAAAGGTATTTGCTTCAGTAGCTCAGAGCAAGTTATTCTATAGACAAGCAGGCTGCAAAATACTATAGGCCACAGATAATGCTTTAGCTGTTACATAACCTTAATTCTCTATCCGATCTTGTTAGTGTATAGAATTAACGTTAATTCTTTATCCTATCTTATTAATATATATAGGATCATACATATTTAAGCCATTTCAGGGACAATATATGCACACATATAACTCAAACTTATAACTGTGAACAACAACCACCTATTTCTTAATCAAATAAAATGAGCTCCTAGCAAAGAATCGATCTAAGGATAACTCAAACTTTACAGGCCACCTAGAAAGAGATCCATCATTGATCTTCGTATACACCTCATACTGTACAAGGGATATCCCAGACTCATCTTTTCTTTCAATAAGAGTAAAATATCCATAAATATTTTGAACATGCTTTTTAATACACGATATGAACAGAAAGAAAAACAATGACAAAAACAAACCAAATGCATAAGCAAATGCTTGTGTTTGAGAAAAACAAAGGGAAGCATCAGATAACATACAAGGCTCCTTCAGATGCAAAGGTTGACATGCCTTGCCGTTGCTTGTGCTTTGGATTTGAACTACAAATTACATATACACGTCCACGGCGTTTAACTATCTGACAAAACTCGCACATTTTCTTCACGGACGATCTAACCTTCATGGCGACTGAAAGGGAAGTAAAACTTTATCAAAATGCCCACCCAATATTCAAGTTAGATGTATGAGAAAATGAAACAGAAAAGAAAAAGCCATCTCTGTTAGGATTAAACTGAATTTCTTCCCAATTATCAAACTACAGTTGAAATATCAGCTAAAAAGGTTAAATTCATTTAGAGGGCAAACTGTAAGAAACTCCCCACCGCAATGGTTTGCTTATTTTCTTTCAGCGAAAAAATAGCTAAAATTTTTTGTATAATGATCTAGAAAGCTTCAGTATTTACAAAATTTGGCAAGAAAAGGCATAAAATCAACGTAATTAAGGAGAACAAAAATACATCATACTCGCTGTGTGCAATTTAAGAATTCTCGAAAATCTTGCTTAATGGCAGTAACTGGAAAGAAGATCAGCCTAGTAATAGTTAAATCAGAAAATGGACCAAATGCAGATCAAAGCAACATTGCCCAGTCTGAGAGAGAGAAAGAGGGAGGGGGGGCGGAGGAGGTAGAATTACAAACCAATTGTGGGCGGAGAATCGCAGCGGCGCGGTGGCGCGAGTTGTACAAGTGGGTTCGAGGGATTAAGAGCGAGAAATCAGCGAGCACGAGATCATTCGCAGACGTGCCGGAGAGAGTAGGGTTTTGAGAGTTAGGAGGAGGTTTTGGTAAGTTGCTTCCCTATGCACGATAGATAGTCCTCCGACCAATTAATGCTTGACACGTTTTTGCTGCATTTGCTCCAAATGCGGAAAGAGCAATCATTTGTTTTTGGGTCTCAATTCTCAAAATGAAGAATGGGGGCCGTTCAAAAAAACATAAATAAATAAAGAATGTGAGCGGTTAATATTTTGAGAAAATTACCCCAATTATCAATTTTTTTACCATTTTTTCAAAAAATATAACCCCCTTCTTTTATTTTTCATAAATCTCACTTTTTAAATTATTATTTTCATAAATATATTTTTTTTTTAAATAAAAACTACATTTTCATTATCCGATAATCGGCATATTGTTCCTTCTCCGATCACCGGCAATCCCTAATTTTTGAACTTAAAAGAGTCCAACGTGCTCCTACCAATCATCCTTCTTCCTTCATTTTGTATATTCTATCTCGCTTACTATGCGAAGTTAGTTGAGATTGAGAAGCAAATAAATATCAATGGCAGATCACTTAGCCAAAGCACAGAAATTCGAAAAGAAAGCAAACAAGAAGATCAATAGCTACGCTTTATTTGGTTCTAATTACGAATTTGCTGCTGACTTGTACATAAGAGAATGGGAGGGAGGGAAATAACAAAACTTTGAAAATCAACTAAAAGAAAAGAGAGCTGTGTGCAATGCGTTTGAAATCTCATAAACGTTTTAACTTTACAGATTATACACGTCTACTTAAAGCTTGCATCCAGTCAAAATCTCTGTTTCAAGGCAAGCTAATCCATCAAATTCTCATTAAAAACCACTACCCATGTAGTAAAGGTTTCGACTTTAACCAGATCTTTGAAAAGCTCACTCATTTATATACAGCATGTAATGAAGTTAAACTTGCACGCCTTGTGTTCGATAGAAGTCCCCAGAAGCCAAAAAATATTCTAGTATGGAATCTATTGATTAGGGCATATGCTTGGAATGGACCCTTTGATGATGCCACTGATTTGTACTATAAAATGCTCGAGTTAGGTGTTTAGCCCTCTAAATTTACTTTCCCTATTGTTCTTAAAGCATGTTCTACTATTCAAGCTATTGAATTTGGTAAGGATATTCATACTCATGCCAAAACATTGAGTCTTGATCGTGATGTTTATGTTTCCACTGCTTTGGTTGACATGTATGCGAAATGTGGCTGCTTGGATGATGCTGAGAAAGTATTCACTCAAATGCCTTTTAAAGATGTTGCTTGGAATTCCATGATTGCAGGGTTTTCTTTTTATGGGGTTTGTTATGATGAGAATACACAATTGCTTCTAGGAATGCAAAAGGATTTAATAAGACCCAACGCTTCCACAATTGCGTCTGTTCTTCCAATAGTTGCTCAAGCCAATGCTTTGAGCCATGGCAAGGCAATGTATGGTTTTTGTGTGAGGAGGGGTTATTTTGATGATGTGGTTGTTGCTAATGGACTTCTAGATATGAAAAATGCTAATACATAGGGCTGGATCAGTTTTCATCAAATTGTCAAATTGCCATTTCAAGGTAATCATTCTTTTTTCTTCAACAATTTCTGATAATTATGGTTAGATATAATATTCATTTATGTATAGTTGGATAGCAAACACAAAGCCCCCGTAACTTATGTTGATGCTGCAAATTGCTATAAGAAAACATCCGCTAAAGGTGCGGCTTCAAAAATGTGATTAGTATTATTTCTGTCTTATGTCATAGAGATTATATGAAGACAGTATGGTTGATCGTCTACTTTATATTTTGATTGTCCATGTAAAATCCCATTTTAGGGCAGAAGTGACGTAATGAATAAATGATTTTGCCAGTGTAAAGGCTTTAAATTTGTTTCTTATGATTTAATCTTATTTTGTGTTCACTTTAATCAAACTTGCCTGTTTAGTTGGTTGTCAAAATAGTAATCTCTATTTTGCATCAAGGGTATAAGCAAGATTCATTGCAAGTCTTGCAATGCAAATTGTTTCTTAAACAAGATGAATAACATAACAGATATGGATACAATCTACATCACAATGTATATCATGCTGAACAAAATTCTCATTCTTACCCCTTAATAGCAAATAGGAGACATCGGATACCAACTAATTTCATGTCCATTGGCATTGATCCTATAAATCGGCTTTTGACTAAGCACATGGTAGAGGCTTTTGACTTTCCATTCAAATTACTTTGCATATTCCCAAAAGCTTCAAGTCATTTGCTTCAAGTCTTTTGACTTTCCATTCAACCATACTTATAATCACCAATAATGATAGTTCCAAGAGCTTCAGCAATACGGATCTTTACAAACATCAAACAAGCAAAAATTAGAAATAGTTTAACATCTGAAAATCAGAAATAGTTCAACATATGAAAACATTTACTCAAATTTTAAAAATTATTTTATGAACTACTAGTAGTAGTAGACATTACAAGGGCGGCATTTTTGCAATTTTAGGAAGCTACCAAGGATCCATCTATGTGTGATGATAAACTGACATATAGATGTAACCAAAACTTGCAACGTCTAGCATCTGCAACTTTAACATCAAAACATACAATTTGCCCATTGGCTTTACATTATGCAACATCTTCTTTTCTATTCCCCTTTGTTTTTGGGTCCTCTAATCTGCATTAATCGAAATAAGTATCTAAGATAAAGAGCGAAGCATAGTACTTGTACTCGGGAGTTGGAGCTTGAATTAATGGAGCATAAAACGATTTCTGACCATCTCCTAATTTCTTGGATTTTCATATTTTTTTCAGTGATGGAATTTTTAGATTTTAAGATTTATAAGTCTCTTTTCTTTCAACACAGCTCTCTAAATCATCACATCATCCTCCTCCCTACTTATTTATTTATTACCATTAATTAAATACACCCTATGTACATCAAGTACACAAGGTGTGTATACCTTGTATACACCCTGTGTACTGTGTACACCAAGTACACAATGTGTGTACATCAAGTACACAAGGTGTGTACACCGAGTACACACACTGTGTACATCAAGTACACAGTGTGTGTACATCAAGTACACAGTGTGTATATCTTGTACACACCATGTGTACATCGAGTACACACCTTGTGTACACCGTATAAACGGTGTGTGCACCGAGTACACAAGGTGTGTACACCGAACACATAGAGTGTATACAACATATACACAGTGTGTGTACACCATGTACACATGATATATACATGTACACATGTTACATATAACATGTACACACGTAGTATACAACATGTACACATGTATATTGTGTACTTGTTGTACATAGTGTATACAATAAGTACATAGTGTGTGTACCTCATGTACACATGTTACATACAACATGTACACATGTATTCTGTGTACATGTTGTATACTTATTGCACACTGTGTATACAATAAGTACACACGGTGTGCACATTATAAGGTCCCAAAAATGACCCTAGTCAAAATTGCATGACTCAATGTATTATTATTTGCTTTAGACTGATTAAGATTAAATGTGTGAATTTAATATTGGAATAGTGAAGGCAAGTGATAATTTTAAACTAATTATGAATTGTTGGCATAAATTGCAAGAGTAATTAGCATTTGTGGGGTGTTTTTGAAAATGAATAAAAGTTGGGTTTTATTTTTATTAGAGAGGGAGTTAGTGGAGTAATAAATAATAAATAAAGGATAAAAAAAAGAAAGAAGAAAAGAAATAAGATGAAGGGAGAGGAGAGAGAATCGGGATGGAAGGGGAAGGGAGATCGGGCCGGTCAACAAGGGCAGATCACCGACGACCTCCCTACCGGCATTTCCTCCCTCTTTCAGCCACTGGCGGCATCGCTCCTCCATCACCGAGGTACTTTAATTTGTTTTGCTCCACTGTCTCTCTTTCTTCTCTTTCATCGAGGCTTCTCTTTCTTTTTTGGCGAGCGACGACGGCGGCTAGAGGCACGAACACCATCGGAGACCTTCCAGCATCGAATCGACTCTCTCTGTGCCCTCCGTTTCTTTCCACTCGTTGGCATTAGGGAGATCGGAAGTGTGGTAGCCATTACTTTTCAGTGTGTTTTTCGATGGATTGGGATGGCAAAAAGGCGCGTGACCACCGCCGGCAAGCTTGGGGTGGCGTGAACTCCATTCCGACACTGACCATGCATCTTCGGTGAGGCTCCGATGAAGCACCGGTGACCGGTCCAGCGAGGACAGAAATAGGTAGATTGAAGCTGATTTTTGACACTATATAGGTATGGGATACCGAACTTATCTCCCTCAATTTAGTTAAATAAACTTTGAATTTTAATGAGAAATTTATTGTATGTGTAATATAAATGTTTGTTTCTATGTGTGTGTGAATTGATAGAATATAGGAATTAAGGTTAACATAAAGGGTAAACTATGACATTTCTATGTGATGATTTCAAGGCTTATGAATTGATAAAGATTTGTCTTTTTGTTACAATTTCATTCATTTCATATATCTATTGGCAAACTTAACCGTCATGTTAATAATTTCGTTTTGATTGGCTTTGGTTAGCTGCGGCGTGTTTTAGCTCTAATCTTGCTTTCATGGGCCAATTGGATCTAATTAGGAAATGGGTTTTCTTGAATTTTATTATCCAATAATCTCTCATTTGGTGTGGAGATTCTATTTTGATTTAGATGGTATGAATAGTGATAGATTTTATTCTTTACGACCGAATTAAGGATTTATTGTTCATAATTCATTAATTGTTATTTTTTTGAATTATCACAGCTAGTTTTTGCAGCATAATTTGAAATTGGTTTCTTAATTGATGAGAAAGTTATGTAGGTTATACATGAAACTGTAGGTTAAGATTTTAGTTAAGCTGTCTATTTTGGTGCTTGATTTATAAAAGTTACTGGATTAGTTTATGAATACTTACCGAGATCATGTTCACCATGTCCAGTGACTAATGAACATTAATAACAGTTAGAATTTGAGATTTATTTATTTCCAAGTGGTTGTAATATAACTAAAGAACAATGAATTGTATTGGTTAATAAAAGTGAAGTTTTAATTAGTTTTAATGGATTTGAGGGTGAATTTGCTGAAATATAAATAAAATATTTCATTTTACTCTTTAACCTTGTAATGCTTTCTTGATCAATTTTTGAAAGTAATCTTGAAATAGGTTATAATTGAAGTTGTAAAAGGTTAATTAGGGGAAAGTTCATAAATTGTAATAGAAAACAATGCTGGAAATTAGTGGTTCTAGGTAAAAGATCATACTTTGAGTTTGTAGGGTGAATTTGGAAATTATAGTTTTCTTGTTTTTGTGCGAGAGGTAATGTTGTATCATGCGTTCACGTAATTTATTTTGAGCAATAAAGACATATAATCATAAAATTAATATATAATTAACCTTATAGCAGTCCTTGAAGTTTGACAAGCATTGATCATAAGCTTTTGGTTGGTAAATTTTAGTTAAATGTTAAAATTATTAATGGATTAAGGAGCTTTTATTTGACAATGGGCTTAAGATGTAGATTATAATTGAATTTCAATCGAAATTTCTGAAATAAGTTGAGACTTAGTGGGTTATTAATATTAGAGTTATTTAAGGATATTTAAAGGTATGTTAGTGTTAGATGATGGATGTTTAATTCTGGAATGTGAACTTATTTTGAAATGATTTAGAAAATATCATAAGCAATATGATTTCCATAGTTATTTAAGCTTCATGTATAAACCTAATGATATAAAAATATAAGGATTTTAATGAGACAATGTCAGGATGAACAAGGTTGATTATGATATAATTTTTAGAGCTTGGGAAGTATGATTACCATAACTATTGATATAGCATTGTCTGAGCTTATATTCATAAACTTTAACCATACCATTTAATAAGAATTCTCTCTGATATCCTTTTGAAAACAAATATATTAAATAGTTATTATTTAAGTAAATTATTGATCCCCATAATTGAATAGATTATAAATGAGAATTATAATGTTATGATACAAAATAAGTAATAATATAAGTAGTATAATGGCAAGTTATTGGTATAATGTTAAACATTTACTTCCGTTGATAAATTCTTGCTCGGTGTTTGAATAACAACTTTTATGATAGTATGAGAAACTAATGTTAAATATGCTATGCTCTTACCTGCGGTTGCCTTAGTATATGACTATTTAAGATCATATAGTTACATATATAAGTATGATATGAAATTTATATGCATTTATAGACATCTCTATTAAAAGTGACGCATTGAATGCATGTATCAAATATAGTATTAGAGTGTGAATGTTTGATGATTAAATTAAGTACAGTGAAGCACGGGAGATGGATATGATGAACCATACAGATATGTCTTTCTGTAGTGATTATGTGTTTATATGTTGATTCTCGCATCAATAGTCCAAATAATGGTATATGAATTTATTCTTATGAACATAAAATAGTCAGGTATGAACTATCATGATTAGTACAAGTATTTTCCACATATGGTTATTAGATTGTTTAAAGTAATTTGAAAGAATCTGTATAAAATAGATTCCTCTGATGACTGAAGAATGTTTTAAAGAGAATTTACTAAATTATTGTGAAATAATTCATGACATGAGTGAAAGATGGTTCACAAACTGTATTTTCTAGATTGAAAAGGAATTGAAATGATGAGAAATTTGATAAATGTTTTGAAAACAAGTGACAATTGTGCCCTTAGAAAGAGTTAGGCAGTAAAATCTAGCTTAGGATATAATTTGCTGGCCATAGGGATATCTGTACCGCGGTGCAAGTCATGGTAACTTACTATGCTTTGGACTGGATTTCTGATCACCATGGATTCTTTGTACTCTGCTCTATGAGAATTGGCCCTTTGGGAGTCATTTCTCTATCTCTGTTGTGGCCCTGTGGGGTCTACATCCCGTATATCCGGTTTGAGATTTTTATGCCAGGTCTGTACTAGGGGCACTAATATGAAAATAAGTTAAAAAGTATAAAATATAAGAAATGTTATAGTTCAGAACTAATTTGCATAAGAACTAATAGAAGGTTACAATATTGATGAGCATGTGATTCTTTAATACTATAAAAGCTGGTTTCTTAATTTGTTATATTTATTTATATATATATGTATATATATACAATTCTGTTATGGGTCAAGTATATAATATTTGGTATACTATGATGTTATATAACCTATAGTTCACCTTACTAAGATTATTTTAATGATTACATGAAAGTAAGTTTATAATGCATACTATGTTTTAATGATGCATATATATGAAGGAATTATGCCAAATGTTTTCTGTGGTAACAATTACTGATGAATTTCTTACTGAGTTGTTAAGTTTTGTGGCCTATATGAGTAATATGTTCCTTATTTTATGCTTGTGATTTATTGCTGAATGTAAAAGCTTGAATCTAAGGAAATTAAAGGTATTAACTGGTTGTATTATCAAACTTTGTACTTATATAATTGAGGTTATGTGTTGTAAAGATTATCTTTAGATTATTTTATTCCCCACTAAGCTTTATAGCTTAGCACGGGTTTTGTTATCCATGTAGGTATCAGGATAGGCTTGTTTCTGGTTAGACAGCTGCTTTGGTTCAACCATCTGAAAAGGGGATCTAATATGGGCAGTTCACCTTTGAGGTGTATAGATGTAGCGAGGCGATCTAAATGTAAATTGTTCTTTATTTTGGAGTATTATCATAGTTTTATAATGTACTATGTAATATTGAATCATCTTAGGTAATGTGATTAATAATGAGAATGGTTGTGTGAGATGCATGTTGAAATTATTCTTGTTTTGTGGTGCCCCTGAAGGACTGAGAAAATTGTCTGATTTTTCAGGTGGTTAGGTAAGTTTTCAGATGTTATATTGCCGGATTTTTATTTGATGATTAGTCAAGTGGACAATTATAGTTTCATCAATATACTCTATTTATAAGTATTTCATTTAGGGCAAGCCTGCAGTCGATGGAGTAGTTAAAGTGCAAAAAAAAAATTTGGCTTATCACTTGTTTCAGTTAGACTGTTCAGTAAGGATGTTACATTTTAAAGTCAGTCAAAGGCTCCCACATATAGGTGGATTTAGTCAAATTATCCCATATCGATTAGAGAGGAGAATGAAACAGTCCTTATAAGGCTATGGATATCTCTCCCTTGTCGAGGCCTTTTGGGGAGACCTAAAAACAAAACCGTGAGGGCTAAGGCCCAAAGCGGACAATATCGACAAGTGTGTTAGTGTAAGCCCTAGCCTCAATACATTGTAATAAAATACTTTAGTTAATAAATGAGGCATTTATTTTATCTATTGTATTCCTGTGCATATCAATTGATAGAATTATCCAAGAATGTTGTTTCAGTTTAAGTTATCATGTGTGAGGCATATGGTTGTAAGACCTTGAAACAAATGAGACTTCATTCTAAATATCCCTAGTTAGTCATTGTTATGGGAATAACAAATAAATTAAGACTAGTATGCTCTCTCTAATAAGTTGAGTTCTGTCTTACGGATCATAAGGACAAGAGTGTCAATCAGAGATCATAGATATATGTTTAGAACATGGTATCTGGATGTGATCCACTCATGAGAATACTACATGGTACAAGTTATAAGTGTTTCTCATATGCAAGTTTTGTATCGGAGTTCTTAGACCTAAAATCTCTATAAAACTCTTTATGAATTACTGTGTGCTTTGACATACACCTAACATGCTCGTAACATAGTGAAAAGTACGGGTATGCTTGGGTATGCATTAATTCATATTAGAGAGTATGAGAGAAGTGAAGGGATTACCCCTCTCTATAAGAGAGAAAATATCATCGGCCACTTGATCAGTGAACTGAGAAGTGTATGGCCATACCAAGATGAAATCATGAGTAATCATTATTTACCTGAGAGTTCAGTGTCACTGGAATATCAAGAAAGGAATTAATATATATAAGGATGACTAGTTTCATGCCTTATATTAATTCTGATATTTATGGGTAAGGGACTATGCAAAATTGCATTAGGTCACTAAATGCCATATGCATTTTCATTTAATTTGGAATGCTATAATATCTTGCTAGAGAATATATATAGCCTTTGAATTAATTTATTAATTCATTGCCAACATTGAATGGACCTATAGAATCGCATACAAAGCATTGGGCTTAAAATATTTAAATAAAGTATTGGGCATTAATTTGGGCTTTTAATTAAAGTCAAATTAATGTATGTAATGGACATTATAAATGCTATTGGACCTTGGCCCATGAGAGAGAGAAATTCAGCCCACATGATTTAATTTCAATTAATTAATTATCTTAT
Organism: Excoecaria agallocha; assembly: GCA_037975025.1. Lineage (NCBI taxonomy): Eukaryota > Viridiplantae > Streptophyta > Magnoliopsida > Malpighiales > Euphorbiaceae > Excoecaria > Excoecaria agallocha. The sequence continues at coordinate 15,250,463 of CM075817.1, read as the reverse complement.
ATTAATTAAGTTAATTGAGTATTAAATCCTAATGATATTGAAATCAAATTAAAACACTTAATTAAGGGATGTCTTAGCCGAAATTCCCAAGATAAATATTGAAGAAATTTCGGCACATGTGAATTTCTTTATTAAGTGATATTATTTGATTAAATGTCTTATGTATTTATCTTGGATTAAATCAAAAGAGTTTGAATCAATATATATTACTTATTTTGAGGAAGTGATTAAGGCTAAAATAAATTATCTTGAGGTAGTAGATTTTAGATTAATTACTTACATAATGAGATAATATATATTGAAAGGAAAAAATGTGAAACCCTAGTTCTTCTATGGTTTTGGCGTGATTTTCTCTCTCTCACAAAATTCTTTTGGCCAATTTTCACAAGGATAAAGGATTGTTCCTCATTCTCTTGTATTCTTGGGTAGTAATAGCAACTTAAGAGAAGTACAAAATCAAATTTTGTAGCTTCAAACCATAGCCATTACACAATACTTATTTTGAGAGCTAGCAATCTCGGTTTTTTAAGCTATCTTTGCAAGTGTGTGTGTGAGAATAGAGAGGAGTGGCGTAAAGGCCGTTCCTTGGCATTGGTGGTGAAAGTCTAAGGCTAAGATATCCTCATTCGTTTCTGGTAATCATCAAAATCAAGTTTTAAAAGGCATCTAAAGTTGTATGTTTTAAAACCCCAAAATTGCATGTTTCGATTCTTGTCATGGAATTGTATGGCATGTATAATCAAATTTTTATTGTTTTCCACTGTGTGACCTTTATGTGCATACCATGTCATATTTCATCAGTGGTATCAGAACCTAATCATGCTTATTTTAATACTTTAGATGCATGGAATAATTAATCAAAAATCGTTATTTTAAATACATGTAATGCTAAAATTTTCTATTTTGAGTTTTTTGCATTGTTTTGGTATAAAAATGATTTTAAATGATTAGATAGGTATTATAATTAATATGACATATTAATATACTATCCTAAGATGTTCGAGGAGCTGTTAATGGTCGGATTTAATTGATAATACCTGATGGTACATGTTAATATTAAAACTAGGTGCTATTTGGCATGTTAATTGTTAGTTTAACAACTAGTTTTAAATATTAAATGTAAAAACGATTTTGGCATGTTTATAAGTGATTTTTAAAGATTAAATATCAGGTCTGGACATATTTTAAATTTGGTTTTAATTCTGGTCCATGATAATTTAACTGATTAATTTTAAAATCACTTAAAACTATGACTAGTTTGTGTTTGTTACATGTTTAATCAACATTGTTTGTTTTGTTTTAATTAAAATTGTAAAAACACATTTAGATCAGATTGGTATAGAATATTAAATCAATATTTATGAACTTATTTAAATTATTAAATGACTCATAAAATTTATTTAAGTATTTATGCATTTTTATGGCATTATATAAGCATTAAACAACTAGTTTTGTTGTTTATTTGTTTTTATATGCATACAGTGTATCATATATATGTTCTTCATGCTTTTGTATTTTAATTCACGTTGGTACATATTATATGTATTTTTAATTTTTATGGGCTGTATGACATAAAATTAAAAATGGCAAAATTGGAAATTATACTAGAGTTGATTTATAGCACAAATCTAACTAGTTTGTGTTTTGGGCTTTTAAGAGAACTTATTCAATAAGAGAATTTAGTCCATTGGGCTTCGGCCCAGGCCCATCATGGGGTCATCTCTTAAAGGTTCAAGTACACAATTTTCATTAATGGGCTTGGCTAAATTAATTAAAATTGGACTTTGTTTGATCCATGAATGTTATGTATATTTATTTGCTTGTTTGGTGTGATGAATGGATATGCATGGTGCATTCATGGGCCCTGGGTTTTTGTAATTAAATATGGCCTGCGAGTCATTATGTATTATTGTAAAAGTTTCATTTATTTCTTAGAATAGAATTTACTTGAAGACTTTGTAAATCAAGACGAAGCCCGCCAAAGTAGAGAAGTCCAACTCGAAGATTCTTATGTAATAGTATAGAATCTTAGTTGTAGGTTTTTGGGCCCATGTTTGTTACGCTTTACTTTATGCAATTATTTATATATGCATGCTATGAATGGATGACAAAGCGTATATCATGTAAGCTGTAATAAAATGAATCCTTAAAAATAGTAAGTCACAAAGTTGTCTTCCTAATTCGAAACATGTCAAGGCATCGATCATCGGTCACGTAGACTAGGAGTCCTAGATGCACCCGATTATCTTTGTGAGGCATGGGTTATGAATGTAGGTTGGACTTAATATGGAAAGGGATGTCCGGACCTAGGCAACTAATAAATGGGTTTGTGCTATAACGTCTTAAGATGTTAGCCCGTTTGATCCAAGAGTCATGTACGAGACATGATTGGAGTTTTTCCTACCTAAGTAACTTAACTTGTTAGGTGTACAAACTCATCTTGACTAATAAGTTGTTGTGAAAAGTGGATCTTGGCCCACATTAAATCACTAACGCGAATTATTTAAAGGGATATTAATTTGGTTTGTGGGATTATAAATAAGACCTCATTTAATCTTGCTAAATTTTATTGTAGATTGAAAATGGCATCTTTAAACAACAATTTCTCATTGCGATCGGTCCTTGAAAAGGACAAATTGAATGGCACCAATTTCATAGACTGGTCTCGAAACTTAAGAATAGTTCTTAAGCAAGAGAAAAAGTCGTATATTTTGGATGCACCCTTGCCTGAAGAACCTGCTAGGAATGTCTTTGCGGTTCAAAAGGAAACTTTTGAGACCAAGTAGAGCGACTGTAATGATATGACCTGTCTGATCCTGGCCATTATGGCACCTCACTTGCAAAAGCAATTTATGGACCAAGAGGCTTATGCGATCATGGTGCACCTCAAGGAGATGTTCCAAGAGCAAGCTCGTTACGAGAGATTCGTGATAATAAAGGCCTTGATTTCTTGTAAGATGGCTGCGGGTACTCCTGTTAGTACCCATGTACTCAAGATGAAAGGGTATCTTGATACTCTTGAGAAGCTTGAGGTATACGTGGCAAAGGAATTGGCCACTGACTTGATCTTAGGATCATTGACTGATGATTATGATCCATTTGTAATGAATTATAACATGCATGAAATGAACAAGTCAGTCACTAAGCTCCATGGGATGCTTAAGAATGCTGAAGAGAACATTCAAAAGACCAATCCTATATTGATGGTTCAAGGGGGCATTAAAAAGGGACCCGCTAAGGGAAAGGAAAAGGGAAAGAGAAAGGCAAAATCCAAGAATGACCTGGCTCGGTTCAAGTCAAGTGGGAGTGCACCTTAGGCCCAATCCAAGCCCAAGGCACAGAAGCTCAAAGAGAGTGAGATCACTTGCTTCCATTGCAACAAGATAAGGCATTGGAGGAAGAATTGCGCTCTCTTCAAGGAAGAACAAAAGAAGAATGGAGCCAAGGCATCCAGTTCTGGTATAATTGTTTTTGAGATTAACCTCTCTATTTCTACCACTTGGGTATTGGATATCGGTTGTGGTTCTCACATTTGTTCAAATGTGCAGAGGCTAAGAAATAGGCGGTTACTTGGAAAGAATAAAGTGGACCTCCATGTGGGGAATGGAGTACGAGTTGCTTCCATGGAGATAGGCAAATATGAACTCACTTTACCTTTCGGACTTTGTTTAGTTTTGAAAAATTGTTATTATGTGCCTGCTATGAGCAGAAACATTATTTCAGTTTCATGTTTGGATTTGGATGAATTTGATTTTGTTATTAAAAATTACAATGCTCATATTTGTCACCAAGGCATTTCTTATGGCAATGTCATGTTGCAAAATGGCCTTTATATCCTTGATTTACAAAACAAAGAGTCCATATACAACATTAATACAAAGAGGGTTAAATCAAACGAATTGAACCCTACTTACTTTTGGCATTGTCATTTAGGACATGCAAACGAAAAATGCATTTCAAGACTCCATAAAACTGGAGTGCTTAGGTCATTCGACTTAGAGTCTTATGATACATGCGAGCCATGTTTGCATAGAAAAATGACAAAGAGTCCTTTTAACAAGAAACGTGAAAGGACTAATGGCTTATTGGAACTAATACATACCGATGTATGTGGACCATTCAGTACACAAGCTAGAGGTGATTTTAGCTACTTCGTGACATTCACATATGACTTCAGTAGATATGGCTATGTCTATCTAATGAAGTACAAATCTGAAACTTTTGAGAAATTCAAAGAGTTTAAGAACGAAGTAGAAAAACAACTCGGAAAAAGTATAAAAGCCATTCGATCAGATCGAGGTGGCGAATACTTAAGCCAAGAATTTGACAGTCATCTAAAAGAGTGTGGTATTATTTCACAGCTCACTCCTCCCGGAACGTCATAATGGAATGGTGTGTCCGAAAGGAGAAATCAAACTCTATTGGACATGGTTCTATCTATGATGAGTCAAGCTAATCTTCCTGTCTCTTTTTAGGGTTATGCATTAGAAACTGCTGCGTTTCTACTAAACTGTACTCCAACTAAAGCAGTTGAGAAGACACCATACGAGGAATGGACTGGGAAAGAACCCAATATGTCATTTCTCAGGATTTGGGGCTGTGAAGCACATGTTAAGAAATTAACATCTGAAAAACTAGAGTCCAAATCCACTATCTGCTTGTTTGTGGGTTATCCCAAAGATACAAAGGGATACTACTTTTATTCACAAGCCGAGAACAAAGTATTTATTGCTCGCAAGGCTGTTTTCTTGGAAAAGGAGTTCCTTCTCAAGAAAGACAGTGGGAGTAAAGTAGAACTTGAAGAAATTCAAGCGCCACAAACTCCTATAGAGGATGAGTTGGAAGTGGGATCAAGTTCAAAACCAGTTGTGGAACAAGAACCCATTACACAAGAACCTAGAAGGTTTGGTAGGGTACGTCAGGAGATTGAGAGATATGGATTTCTAATCACTGACAGTGACACTATTGAGTTAGTAGATCATGAGGATCCTACTACCTACCGAGAAGCTATTGAAAGTCCAGACTCAAAAAATTGGCTTGAAGCCATGAAATTCGAAATGCAATCAATGTACGATAACCAGGTTTGGACCTTGGTTGATCTACCGAAAGGTGCAAAGGTAATTGAATGCAAGTGGCTATTCAAACTCAAAGCTGATAAGACCTACAAAGGTAGACTAGTAGCAAAAGGTTTTTGACAAAATCATGGTGTAGACTATGACGAGACCTTTTCGCTTGTAGTCATGCTCAAGTCCATTAGGATCTTGCTTGCCATAGCTGAATATCATGACTATGAGATAGGGCAAATGGATGTCAAAACTGCCTTCCTCAACGAAAATTTACTTGAGGATGTGTATATGACACAGCCTGAGGGTTTTGTCAATCCCAAACATCCTAAGAAGGTTTGCAAGCTTCAAAAATCCATTTATGTATTAAAGCAAGCATCTCGAAGTTGGAATCTTCATTTTAATGAGGTAGTCAAAGAATTTGACTTCATCAAGAACGAAGATGAGCCTTGTGTGTACAAGAAGGTTAGTGGGAGCATAGTAGTATTTCTGGTCCTATATGTGGACGACATCCTTCTCATTGGGAATGACATTCCAACATTGCAAAAGGTTAAGCAATGGTTGGAAAAATATTTCTCAATGAAAGACTTAGGTGAAGCCGAGACAATACTCGGTATTTGAATCTATAGAGATAAATCGAATCGGCTTTTGGAGCTAAGTCAAGAAAAGTACATAGACAAAGTACTAAAGCATTTTAGTATGGGAGACTCAAAGAAAGGGTACATACCTTTAGCTTTGGGAGTTCCTTTGACTAAAGAACAGTGCCCTAAAACCAAAGAGGAAAGGGACAACATGAGTAGAATCCTATATACATCTGCTATTGGATCTATCATGTACACTATGTTATGTACTAGGTTGGATGTTGCTCATGCACTGAGTATAACCAGTAGGTTTCAACAAGACCCTGGTGAGAAGCACTGGTCTGCTGTAAAAGGGATTCTGAAGTACCTGCGAAGGACTAAGGATCACTTCTTAATGTATGGTGGTCAAAAAGAGCTCGTCATACAAGGTTATGCCGATGCTACTTTTCAGACCAGCACTTAGGATTCTAGATCGCAATTTGGGTTTGTTTTTGTTTTAAACGGTGGTGCTGTCAGCTGGAGAAGCTCAAAGTAAGAGACCGTTGCCGACTCAACTACTGAATCTGAGTATATTACAGCGAGTGAGGCTGCAAAAAGAGGCTACTTGGATTAGGAGTGGTCCCAAGCATCCTAGATCCATTAGAAATTTTCTGTGACAACAACGGGGCCATCGCACAGGCCAAGGAGCCCCAGTCACACCAGAAATCCAAACACATACTCAGGAGGTACCACCTGATCAGAGAAATCATTGATCATGGGGATGTCAAGGTTAGCAAGATAGCAAGTGAAGACAATGTAGTAGATCCTTTGATGAAACAGTTGCATCCAAATCTGTACGAAGCTCATTTGAGAGCATTCGGCCTTAGGGCTATGCCCAATTGGGATTAGTGCTAGTGGGAGATTGTTAGTGTAAGCCCTAGCCCCAATACTTTGTAATAAAATACTTTAGTTAATAAATGAGACATTTATTTTATCTATTGTATTCCTGTGCATATCAATTGATAGAACTATCCAAGAATGTTGTTTCAGTTTAAGTTATCATGTGTGAGGCACATGGTTGTAAGACCTTGAAACAAATGAGACTTCATTCTAAATATCCTTAGTCAGTCATTGTTATGGGAATAACAAATGAATTAAGAACAGTATGCTCTCTCTGATAAGTTGAGTTCTGTCTTACGGATCATAAGGACAAGAGTGTCAATCAGAGATCATAGATACATGTTTAGAACATGGTATCTGGATTCGATCTACTCATGAGAACACTACATGGTACAAGTCATAAGTGTTTCTCATATGCAAGTTTTGTATCAGAGTTCTTAGACCTAAAATCTCTATGAAACTCTTTATGAATTACTGTGTGCTATGACATATACCTAACGTGCTCGTAACAGAGTGACAAGTACGGGTATGCTTGGGTATGCATTGATTCATGTTAGAGAGCATGAGGGAAGTGAAGGGATTATCCCTCTCTATAAGAGAGAAAATATCATCGGCCACTTGATCAGTGAACTGAGAAGTGTATGGCCATACCGAGATAAAATCATGAGTAATCATTATTTATTTGAGAGTTCAGTGTCACTGGAATATCAAGAAAGGAATTAATATATATAAGGATGACTAGTTCCATGCCTTATATTAATTTTGATATTTATGGGTAAGGGACTATGCAAAATTGCATTAGGTCACTAAATGTCATATGCATTTTCATTTAATTTGGAATGCTATAATATCTTGCTAGAGAATATATATAGCTTTTGAATTAATTTATTAATTCATTGCCAACATTGAATGGACGTATAGGATCGGACACAAAGCATTGGGCTTAAAATATTTAAATAAAGTATTGGGCATTAATTTGGGCTTTTAATTAAAGTCAAATTAATGTATGTAATGGGCATTATAAATGCTATTGGACCTTGGCCCATGAGAGAGAGAAATTCAGCCCACATGATTTAATTTCAATTAATTAATTATCTTGTATTAATTAAGTTAATTGAGTATTAAATCCTAATGTTATTGAAATCAAATTAAAACACTTAATTAAGGGATGTCTTAGCCGAAATTCCCAAGATAAATATTGAAGAAATTTCGGCACATGTGAATTTCTTTATTAAGTGATATTATTTGATTAAATGTCTTATGTATTTATCTTGGATTAAATCAAAAGAGTTTGAATCAATATATATTAATTATTTTGAGGAAGTGATTAAGGCTAAAATAAATTATCTTGAGGTAGTAGATTTTAGATTAATCACTTACATAATGAGATAATATATATTGAAAGGAAAAAACTTGAAACCCTAATTCTTCTATGGTTTTGGCATGATTTTCTCTCTCTCTCTCACAAAATTCTTTTGGCCAATTTTCACAAGGAGAAAGGATTGTTCATCATTCTCTTGTGTTCTTGGGTAGTAATAGCAACTTAAGAGAAGTACAAAATTAAATTTTGTAGCTTCAAACCATAGCCATTACATAATACTTATTTTGAGAGCTAGCAATCTCGGTTTTTTAAGCTATCTTTGCAAGTGTGTGTGTGAGAATAGAGAGGAGTGGCGTAAAGGTTGTTCCTTGGCATTGGTGGTGAAGGTCTAAGGCTAAGATATCCTCCTTGGTTGCTGGTCATCATCAAAATCAAGTTTTAAAAGGCATTTAAAGTTGTAAGTTTTAAAACCCTAAAATTGCATGTTTCGATTCTTGTCATGGAATTGTATAGCATGTATGATCAAATTTTTATTATTTTTCGCTGCATGATCTTTATGTGCATACCATGTCATATTTCATCAAAGCGGCCATCCGGGGACGTTAAAGTTGGTATCAGAGCCAATGCCGGATCGGTGTGTTGGCCATAGGGCCGAGCCTGATGTGTCAGCGAGGGCGCTGAGCCTCCTTAGGGGGGGTGGAGCCAGTCAAAGGCTTCCACATACAGGTGGATTCAGTAAAAGTATCCCATATCGGTTGGAGAGGAGAACGAAATAGTCCTTATAAGGCTATGGATACCTCTCCCTTGTCGATGCCTTTTGGGGAGACCCAAAAATAAAACCGTGAGGGCTAAGGCCCAAAGCGGATAATATCGGCAAGCGGCCATCCGGGGATGTTGCACACATCATGTACATATGTTGTGTACATCAAGTATACACATTGTGTGTATAACAAGTGCACAGTTTGTGTACATAATATATACACAAATTACACACGGTGTACAACATGTACACACACTGTGTATACACAAGGTACACATATTATGTATACAACAAGTGCACACGATGTGTACATCATGTACACACGTTGTGTACAACATTTACACATTGTGTACAGATAAAGTACTCATTGTATACACAATATACAAAAATAAATTGTAAAGCATTATTCTAATTTTATTTTATTATTATATAATATAATACATTTTAAATGTAAATAAAATTATAATTACCTTTTGTTTTTTGGCTTTTGTAGAGTCATAAGCCGGTGTTGTAATTTCACTACGTTTTCTCTTAGTTTTTTTTGTGACCATTAAACTCGAGCTAGCATCTCCGCTTTTGTTTTCTTTCATTTTCTTCTTGTCATCCATTTTTTTTATTTTTTTGATGATTTAGGAGACACTTCTAGGTTGAGGAGATGAACTTGATCAAGTATCAACCATTTTTGTCTGAGATATAAACAGGTAATCATCAGGAAGAGTAATATTAGTTGAACAAATAATTAAAATGATGTCATTTTTACAATGTGAATCAATAAAGTATATATGAGTTAATAGTTTTTTATATTATTCTGTTATTAAAAAGGACTCTTTAATCATTCACAACTCTGCTTACACTAATCAGTCTTCCAGCATCAAGCAACTTAGAAAGCATAATTAAAGAAGACAGGCAACAACCATTTCATTTACACAACCAATTTAAAGGAACAAAAAGCAACTTTCAATGGTAATGCAGTCTCCAAATTTTAGAAAACCTATGTTAGGAGAAAGAGTGTAGAGGAAGCACTTTCTTTGAGCAACATCAACTTTGAACAAGCATCCCAAATTATGCAAATTTGCATTTAAAAATAGCAATTCATCCAGTTTTTGATGCCTATTTTTATTTCCATTACCAGGACTTTGTACCAAAATAATATTTTTAGTTGCAAACTATAAAGAAAAACACAAACACCTCAAAGGCTCAAGAAAAGCATAAACTGTCTACAATTCAAATGCAAAATGTAGATAGAAAAAACACAAATGTGCACATGATACATTACTGACCAACACCTTAAAAATGAAAATATGACTGACATATGAATACGTATCTTTCAAAATCCACGTGTAACTAAATAGTGTTACTATCCTGTTCAGTGTAAATAAGAATGTTTAACAGGTTCTAGTTAGATTCAGGATCAAAAGCCATTGATTTATTCTACTAGAACATGAAAGTTCAGAGGGAACAGGAAGCATAGTTAAGGGTCACCATTGGACTTGATGAGGTTCGACAGATCATAAATTAGCAAAGACTTGAAAGCGCACTAGAATTAGGTTGTAACTAGCATATTTTATGCTTATCATTTTTTTACCATTAAATCGCATTTCAGATATTTCCATTAGCATATATTTGATAGTTAAAAAATGAAAAGTAACATCAATTGAAAAAAATACAGTAGGCTTTATCTAAAATTATAGCTAGAAAAACACAGCAATGAAGTGTATTAGGTCCTTGCAAGATATGGCAAGATCTTTCAAAAATGCAATCAGAGCCCTTAATCAGGAAATGTATCAAGGTGACTGAAGAAAACAGAAATTATGAAAACAGTTTTGTAGGAAAATTGTAAATTGAGTTGGCGATTTTAGCAGTAAATTGGTAGAATAAGCCAAAGTAGAAATCTAGCAATACCCTATACAACCTCATCAATAAGCCAAAGTAGAAATCTAATAGTACCCTATACAACCTCATCAATAACAGAGTTTTATGGTTTCATTATAACAACATAGAACCTAAATCTAGCAAAAGAGGGACTTCACAAACATTGAATGGTGATTAAATTAAAAACAAAATAAATACAACTATTGGTTTTGTATTTGAGGAAACACATATCAAGCAGAACTAAATGAACAAAAAAAAACGAATGAAAAATAAAAATTAAAAGCATACCTGAGATGATTTCGATGTAAGAAAGTAATGCTGGTGGTTAGAAAATATTCACAAGCGATTTCGATGGAGGAAAATAAAGCCGATGGTCTCAAAATATTAACAGGATGATTTCGAAGGAGAAATTACCATCGGTGGTGTCAAAATCACAAAAGAAAGATTTCGAAGAGGAAGAATCGGTTGTCGGTAAGAAGGAAGTGGAAAATTTGTTATATGAGGGAGAGTAATGCTGGTGGTTTCGAAGAGAAAAGAGTGATTCAAAAGAGAAATTAACGGCGGTGGTGTAAGAAATCAATGTATATGGAGTGGAAATCGGAGATAGGGAAAGGGTCAGTTATCGGGGAGAGAATAGTGAAAAATTAAGAAAGTAAGAAATTAGAAATTTGAGAAATTGAAAACCGTGTAAGGGATGAAAATAGTTTTATTCTTAAAAAAATTAGTTGTATTTTTGTTATTAAAAATTTAAAAAAGTGTATTAATGAAGTTATTATGTAAGTGTAGTATTTTTTGTTATTTTTATTTTTTTCTATATAATTATGTAAAAACCCCTAATATTATCTTAGGGTTTTTTACAAAAATATACAGAAAAAAATAAAATTAATAAAAAATGCAACACTTCCAAAATTTTTTCATTAATACAATTTTTTTTAAAATTTTTACTATCAAAAATACAACTTATATTTTCAGAAAATACAATCTTTTTTTAATTGATAGGATGTTTCTCCGTCCGATTTCTTTCCCTTGACCGAAACTTCTTCTTCCCTTTCCAAATAAAGGAACCAAAAAGAGAAGGGTAAGTGGTGGTTTTTGCTTAGATTTTCAGCTAAGAAAGACACGTTAATAGCTATGTCGAGCTCTACTCTTCTCTTCGCTAGAGCTCCCTGGATTTTCAGTTCTTAATATTTGCTTCAGATGGTCTGTAGGAGCAACTGAGTGATGAAACAGGTGTAGACATAGTTTCGAAAAGCCCACGATCCGTAAGTATGATCTGTTTCCGTGCAATTTCCAAACTGCAGAATTCATGGAATGAACATGCTACATTTTGCTCTGACAGGGAATAACAAAACAATCTAAAATGAGAATGTGTTGATGGCCAATAGATAATTAATGTGATAGAGAAAGGAGATTTTGCTTTGTTGAGAGATAAAATTGAAAGCAAAAACAGGTGATCGATTTTTATTTAGCACTATAAAATGAAAGTGAAAGTTTTACATTTTATTTTTATTATTTTGTATTTATATGTATTTTTTACATAAATTATATATATATATATATATATATATAATAAATATATTTATATAAGCACCAATTTGAGTACATGTATAATTTTTTATTTTTAATAAAAAAATGTAAAAAATGATATAATTAATTTATTTAAAATATAAACATTGAATTTCTTTTACAATCTCTACATGCATGTGAAATACCTGAGTTACTGCTTTTGCTAATAATTAAATTTACTGATACTTAACAATAATCTTTAGTTTAGTAGCACATGTTGTGAAATCTAGCTAGAGTTTAATTGGAACTGTTTGCCAATTCAGTTTTTATTTGAAAACTTTGAATGAATAGTTTTAATTGGAACTCTCTGCTAATTCAGTTTTTATTTGAAATCTTTGAATTGATAGTATTTTGATGAGATTTTATAGTGATTGAATTGGTTTTGCTAATTAATATTTTCAGTCTATTAAGTGTTTGTTAAAAGTTCTAATAGAAGTTTTATTAGACTCAGATTTAGTATTTTGATGCTCTTAAACTCAGATTTAGTCTAATGTGTTGGACAATGACGATTTTGGTGGTGTTTTATTGGTTTTGATGGTATGCAAATATTAATTGCATATTTGTTTTCCGAATAATTATCTAATTGAATATTCATTTTTCTTATCAATTGTTAACACACTCTAAATTTGAATTAAAGTCTCCTTCTCATTTGATTAGCTTTTTACCGCTTTAAGATTGAAAAGAAATTGTAATTCTTTTCCCACAATTAGTGATCTTCCAAGTCCTGGTGTTACCCAAGAATTTTATGTTCATTTTGTTGTCTCTTGCTGTCAGTGGCAATTAAGTTCAAATTTTCTGTCAACTGTTGATTACTCATTCATAAATATGCTCCAATTCTTTTTGTTTTTATTTGCTATAAAGATTAATGACTGTATGATACATCATGGATGAGTAAAATAATTTTTTTAATAAATATATACCATGTGTACATGATTTACATAATGTGTGTACTTTATGTATATATTGTGTGTACTTAATGTGTAATTTATGTATACACCGTATGTACTTGATGTACACGGTGTGTACTAGCTATATATATTTGTAAGTACAAAATGCTTGAGTTTGATTCATTGCCAATTATTTATTTGAGATTGATATTGAAGCTGGTACATTTGTGTTTGAGGTCTTATAAAGAACTTGATTTTATTTTGGTTATTTTTAAGTTAATAAACACCCTCCAATTGAATGTGAGTGGATGTATATAAGTAAAAGATATTATAAGATTGAATGTGTGAATTATGATTCTCAAGTCCCCAAAAAATGAAAGGTATTATCTTTTTATTTTTCTTTACAGTATACATTTGGTAATTGTGAATTATAATTCTAATTATGTGTACATGTTGTATACACCATGTGTACATCATATATACGCAGTGTGTATTAACTGTATACACAATGTGTACAACATGTATACACTATGTACATGCTATATATATAGTATGTACTTGGTATATACACCGCATGTATTAGCTGTATACAGAGTGTGTACATCATGTATATACAATGTGTACATACTGTATACACAGTTTGTATACTTCTTATTTATTGTGAATTATGATTCTAATTATGATTCTAACTGTGTGTACTATATACACCTTGTGTACATGTTATATATATCGTGTGTACATCATGTATATGCAGTGCGTACTAATCGTATACATAGTATATACATATTATATACACAGTGTATACTAGCTATATGCACAGTATGTACTAGCTATATGCACAGTGTGTATCATATATATACTGTGTATATATTGTATACATCAATTTAATCATTCTAATACTTCATTGTGTTGTTGCATGTATCTCTGCAAAAGACAACCATCAAACTCTAAATGGCTAACCAAAACAATAAATGACCCTTTTCTGACAATCCATTTAATTGCAATTAGTAGTGTTATAAGACAATAATCTAAAAAATGCAATACCTCCACATTACTGACCTTTGCAGTAAGTTTAAAGCAAATTATACAGTAATTAAGTCATAAAATCATAAATGATAAATGCCATTTGTATCTCTACAGAAACCAAGCAGTAAGTAAAAAAGTTGGCAATTAAAGAGAACATGCTGAAATTTCCAACAGGGAAGAAAAGCAAAACAAAACAAGTAAATACAGATTTACTGATATAGATCTAATATGAGGAACAAGAATCAAACAACAAAAGAACAAAAGATATACATACAAAATAAGGATAGAGAAAAGAGATGACCTTGGTGAGATTGACGTAAAGAAGAAGAGGGGTTTCTTAGTATTCAAGACTTGGATGCGGTTTTTCTTGTTGGCAGAAGCTAAATCATTGATGTTCAAGCTGTTAACTGTCTCATTTTTTTTTACAGTAAGAGATGCTATAAATAAAAAAATAATGGAAGAAAGAATACATACAAACAGTTATCCTTTTGAGTATTGAAGGAAATCTAAGTAAATGATACTGTAAAGCAACCCCAATCAAACATCATAACCAACAAAAAGAAATAATGGCAAAGCACATATGAGAATGATTAAACTGATGTATCAACAAACAAACACTAGATGTATCAAAGTCAAATGTCTCACTACACATAATGCAGAATGAAAAAGCATTGTGTTGGGCAATCCAATATATTGACATCCAGCTTGGTTACCAGAGGGGAAACAAAAGAAATCTAATTTCTCCTGCTTTCCCACCATTTTGGCCTTTAAAGGGTAGTTAACTATGCAGGCCTCCGTTATCTGAATAATTTTTGCTCCAATTAGCAATCAATAAGCGAGAACAAAAGAAAATAAGTTAGCAAGGAAATGATCTAATTCAACCAATAGTAGAAATTAATACCGTTAGAGTTTAGTTTCAAGTTTACCTGCTGATTTTGGCGGAGCTGGAGTTGGAGAAGGTGATTTTGGCGGAGCTAGAGTTGGAAAAAGTGTAGTCACATTTGGGAAAACACCAACTACATTTATTTCCTCACGCTGATACTCTGTTGCGTTAATAAACGAATATAATTCATACCGAACAATACAGCTCGAAAACAAAACTCTTCCACCTTGCTTTCCTTGACAACACGCGGGCAATTATGATGTAGCATTCCTAAGAGACTGAAGACAATCATCACCTCTCAAGTCGGGTGAGCATTGAGCAAGGGTGTATATCTTCTTTTCAAACCCAAAACTAACGTTCTTGTATGCAAGTTTTAAAGCTCCTGCAAAACTTGTGGCCTCAATTATAGTTTCGCTCATTGTTTTCTGCAATTGGCTATTAAAACGTTCTATGTCTAAGGTAGTGAGATTAGCTGAATTAATCAGGTATACAGCGGGTGAATACTCGATTTTGGAATCGATAGTTTGGCTAGAATAACGCAGCATGCACTCGTCGAACCATATTATGGCTATTTTTTGACTGGGGCAAAGTTCGACATTACGCTTAGAGGCATTATTGACGCAAGCTTCGCAGACGTCGAGGCTCAAACCAGCAGTGCAAAAAACTAGGCCGTAAACTTTATCAGGATCTTCACCTTCAACGTTGTGATAGAATTCGTTAATTTAAAGGTTATTGCTGCTAAGTTGAGATAGGATATCATTTCGATTTTTAGGGTAGTTGCTGTTTATGGTGAAACTATTTGTGTCGGAGCAGAAGTGATAGCAATAAAACGGCTGTGCTTCTTTGGTAATGGCAAGGAGGGCAAGCAAGAGGGACGCTAGAAAGGAAATCTTTAAAGGCTTCATCTCGCAGATCAAATACTTTTTATCAATAAACTTGTCTCCTTTATTTATTTGTCAGGGAAATTACAGTGCATAGTTTGATTAGATATTTATGAGCATAAATAGTACTCTTGGACGCAAGAGTATCGCCGTTGCTTCCTTTTTCAACAAAAAAAAAAAGCTTTTGGCACAGTAGATAATTCATTTTGTAAAGATAATTCATTACTTAGTTAACTAGTAAGAAGGAGTTTTCAAATGAAGTGAAAAAAAAGTTGTATTTTTGAAAATAAATATTTAAAAAGTAAGATTTAAGAAAAATTAGAAGAGTGGGTTGTATTTTTTGAAAAAAGGGAAAAAAAACTCTGGCATTTGAGGTAATTTTCTCAATATTTTTATGGCTACCAATTGAGTTAGAGTTAGGGCATTTTAATTGCTATCACATATATATAGCATGGTTATTAAAACCGGACCGGCTGGTTGAACCAGTTTAATCGCGAACAAATAGATCAATCGGTTGGTTCAACTGTATAAAACCGAATTGATAAAAAATCGGATTGGATTGGAAAAAACCGGATTGAACCGAAAAACCGAATTTTTGGCTGAAAATTGTAAAAAATTATATTTTTTTGTATTTTGTCACCTATATATATATATATATTCTATTATTTATTTATTTGGAAAAATTAGTATTTTAAATTCTAAATATGTCACTTTATAATTTAATATATTTATTATATATTTGATTCATTGTAATCAAATATTTGCGTGTATATATATATATTAAATTTTTATTATTTATTTATTTGAAAAAATAGTATTTTAAAGTTTAAGATATTACTTAATAATTTAATATACTTATTATAGATTTGGTTCATTATATATATATATATATATATATATATATATATATATATATATATATATATATATATATATATATAATTTTCATAATTTATTTCTTTGAAAAAATTAGTATTTTAAATTCTAAAAATATCACTTAATAATTTAATATACTTATTATCTATTTGAATTTATTGTAATTAAATATAATTATACTCATATATGCAATGTTAATATTTTCTATGTTTGCTTCATTAGTACTCCATCTAAAAAGGAAATTTTTTTCATAATATGATTGTATTTTTATGTTTCTAATATATAATATTCAAAAATTCATAATTAATTACTTGTAATAATAAAATTTATAAATTATGTTTTGTAACTTATTATTAGGATATTTGTGACATATATTAATGTTTGATGGTTATTTTTTTAATTTTTATACAATAGTATTTATAAAATTATAATAATTTATAATATTTTAAAAATAGAAAAAAATTCGGTTAACCCGATTGAACCGGTCGAACCACGAACCCCCAACCTCGTCGGTTCTTTATCCAGTCTGATTTTAATAACATTAGTATATAGATACTAGGGATAAGAAAAAAATCAAAAATATAATTAACCGTAAAATCGGTCCGAAATCAAATTAATTTTTACTGTTAACCGACCCTATGAACTCTGTTACGATTTTTAATTTTTATATTTTTTAATAATGATTACGATTTAGATTTTTAAGTACCGATTAACTGTTAATCTATGGTTAACCGGTTCATTTATATATATATATATATATATATATATATATATATATATATATATATATATATATATATATATATATATATATATAGCTTTTATATCTTTAATTTTTCTCTATT
The DNA here is from genome assembly GCA_037975025.1 of Excoecaria agallocha. Classification (NCBI taxonomy): domain Eukaryota; kingdom Viridiplantae; phylum Streptophyta; class Magnoliopsida; order Malpighiales; family Euphorbiaceae; genus Excoecaria; species Excoecaria agallocha. The sequence goes on along the minus strand of CM075817.1, from coordinate 15,233,023 downwards.
TCTCTCTAAAATTTACATAAAATAATACTTTAAAATATATTTTTATACCTTAATTTTTTATATTTTCCTATAAAATTTATATAATATTTTAAACTAAATTTATATTATATCATTTTCTTTAATTATATAGCAATATTTATATATAGTATATAATTAACTTTTATATTTTTTTTATCATATATTGGTGTTCATACTTTACTTAATAGCATTTAATTACATTATTATTTAAAATTTTATTTTACTTAGAATCAAACATAGTAATTTTCAATAAATATCAAATCTATTTTATAATATTTGCTATTAATTTATAAAATATGAATTTTGAATAATAAATTATGTTTATTTCGTAATTTTTATATTAAATTACTTTACACATTGAAAATAGAATTAAACTTTATCTAATTTTTTTATATAATTTTATGTTATAAATTTTAATGATTAATCAAAAAATATTGGTCAACCAAACCGAAAAACAGAAACTGATGGACTGGTTAATAAAATGTAATGGACTGGTTAATGATTAGTAATTTGAAAAATCAATATTAATGGACTAGTTAATTTTTTTGCTCATGGACCGGTCCATGCTCATCCCTAATAGATACACATTTATAGTTTTAATTTTTTGGCCTGTTTGTAATAAAAAAAATTGAAATTGTGAAATTTATTTACAAGTGAATTTTATATGTAATTTATTTGTAAATAATTTTTTATACTTGAAATAAAATAATCACTGTATATAATTAAAAATAAAATTATTAATTTTATACTTAAAATAAATTAATAAAAAATTATTTTTAATTTATTTTTTTTAAATATTCTCAATATTAATTTAGTATATCCTAATAGTAACCTGAGTAGAATGGATAAACTGATCAAAACTTACTAGAGAAAAAATTAATAATTAATACACTTGAATATCATAGCACATTGTGAAAATAATTAAAGAAATGAATTTACAATTAAAAAAAAATCTTGAGCAAAATTCTACCAAGTTACAAATAATATTATTAATATTATTACATCATTCATCCTTTAAAGTGTATCAACTGCTGTTCTTTTCTAATTTCATCATCGAGAAATGTATGCACCTTCTCTATATAATAATATGAAGGAGTTTGAAATACGTACATGACTTATGAGATGATAAATTAGTCCCGATATAATAGATATTATATCGAACAAGAAATAATTGATATAGGATTAGTTTCATATTATGTTTTTCCTTAATTAGAGAATTTACCATTTACGTGTGCATTAATATGAGAAGTTACATATTAATTTTGTAACTACCATATTTATTATTTCCTTATTAATATATGTAACTGCCAATTTAATTCTTATTAATTAAGACAATTAAGGTTACCTTAATTGGTGCCCTATATAAGGGCTAAGCTTCTTCATTTGAAAGAGAGAGGAAAATCTCTCATACCGAATTGCTATCGATTTCTCTATCCATGGAGCTTTAGCTCGGAGATCTATGCTTTCATCCCATAGTTTGTGATACGTAGGTGATAGGCTTTGTCGGTAACCTGAAACAATCAATTCCTACTTCCACTTTAACGGATCTGCGCTACGAGAGGTATTTATATGTTTACTTCTCATAATATATTGTGATATATTCCCTAACATTGGTATCATAGCCTTATGTTTTGCGTTTTGGCATTTTTTTATTTGTATTTTTGTGAAAATTCAAACTGTATTATATGCATATTAATATTATAGATGTATGCATGTATATTTTTGTTGGTCTGTATTTTTTATGTATTTATACATGAAAAAATTAATTTAAAAATTCGTAATTAAAATTTCAAGTGAAAATTTTTTATTTTTTACCACATTATTGAATTCAGAAACCTCAAAAAACCTACCTTAAAAAAAATCTGGTGGCCAGAATCCATCAGAAAGGTAGCGCGTGGCTTGCACGCTCTACCAATGAGCTGGGTGCATGCCAGAAGGCGCATCTCCAGCACGTGCCAAATCCACACACTGAGTAAAACATCACTCAGCCACGTGGACCAATAAGAGAGTGACACGTGTCCTTATGGTGAAGGGCCACATGTCAACTGACATGGCAAGGTGGGATTATGCTATGCCATGTGGACTAACCAGATGTTGCCACATGGCGATGATATAGCGACATGTGTCAGCCTGCGGTGATGACACATAGCATGTAGGTTCGATCACGTGGCTTGATGAGTCATACCATATGGCCATACGTGGGTCAATGGATGAATGCCATGTGGCAGACTGTGGTCATGCTATGTGTCACTTGTCAACCCATTGGATCCACGTGGATCAATGGGTGTCTGCCACATATCCTTTAGTGTCTGACGTGGCGACACGTGGCCTATTAGGATCATGCCACGTGGCACAGAGATACAGTTGGTGCGTAGTGTGCCTGTCATGCATATGGCGCATGACGTCCACCCTCGATGGTGCGTGAGGGCGCGTGTACTCTTTTCCAACCTCCAAATCAGCTTAAATTTTTTAATTTAATTTTCTCAATTTTTTTGATTTTTTGGTCATTTTTTAAAAAAATTTTTAGGACCAAAAAATATTATTTTGGATTTTATTCCAATAAAAATTGAGAAAATTATTTTTTCTGCCTTCTTTAATTTTCAAATCTGTTTGAAAATTATATTCCGTGGATATCTCTTCATTTGTTGATTAAAATGAGTTTCAATCATATGTGTTTATACATCAGTATACTAACTATTTATATTATGTTATGAGTAACAGTTTATCCTTATTTTTAGATTGAAATAAATTTCAATCATACATGTTTGTGCATGAGTGTACTTATTATTTAATTTTCTATTATGTGTGATAGAAATGGTGATGATAAGAACTCCTAAATATCCCCAGATTTCTCAACATATTATAAAAATTAAAGCAAAAGTGCAAATGGTTTGCAAAATGAGGATGCATAAGAAGCTCCGAGCTAATACCATTGATGCAATAGTGCATCATATTCTGTGTATGCATAAAAAGATGCAAGAGTGCATTTGGATTGGAAGCCTAAACAGGGAGGTCGAATCATAAGTTATTTTTCGACATCATGTGTAAATAAGGTTAGTTACCATGTACCACTCCAAAACTTATTAGTTGAGTGCTGGAGTGAACATTATGGAGAATCCATAATTCACTTTTTATATATGGTAGCTAAATGGGGAGTGTTTAGAAGCGACACTTAGTCTGAGTTGGTGCTCAAGAATGGGGTAAAGTGTATAGCCCATGGTCTCATGATCACACACATGTTGTTCCTTCGTAATTGATGCGTATGATATTTAATTCATTTCCAATTATTAGGATAGATTTGGATCTATTAAGTTCCTAAGTTATTGACATAGGTGTCAAGTTATTATTGGTTAGCGAATTTTTTGTTAGAATTTATGTTTCCTATTACAAGATCAAAGATAAGTGTGTCTTATCTTATTTTATATTTTTTTTGGGATTATTGGATATTTAATGATTGATTAAATAAATGAGTTTATTTATCTTTTGGATATTATATTGGCACTTAGCCTTTATTATGAATGAGTTTATTTTATTGTTAATTGCTTTGCAATATTTTATGAGTAAAATGATTGCATGATAATTGAGTTAAGACTTAGATTATCTTATGTATAATATCCCGAATTAAGTTTAAAAACTTAATGCCCAACAATTGACATTTACTATGTATGAAATTTTGACCTATAAGGTTAGACATTAAGATTTATATGGTAATTGGTAATTTAAGTAGCCTTTTCGAATTTGGACCTAATAGACAACTTTCTTAGGTTAATTTTTCAGATGTATAGTAAATAGCATGTATTACCTGATCTTTTTTATAATTGTGCAATAATTATTCCATTATTGATTAGAGAATTTAAGTGGAATATGTACATCCAGTATATGCTTGAAGAGCTAGAGGCTTTAAAAAAATTAAGTTTGATTATGATTGAACCTGAGAATGGCACCATAATCTAGTATAAGTGGGATCAACTACTCACGTTATCTTGCTTAGTGCAATAAATGATGAAATCATTAAACAATTTCGCAAGTATTAAAATGTAAAAGATCTATGGATCACTTTGCAGTAGAAATTCGGAGATATGTCTATTATGAAGTTTTCAATCATTAGTGATGAAGTTTGATACATATCAGAAAATTCTGATTATAAAATGCAAAAACATCAAAGAGAGATGAAAAATATGATTTGTGAGCTTAGTGAAGTTGGTCATAAGATGATCAATAAGCAGCAGGTTCAAGTTGTTATCCATTTTTTACCCAAGAGTTGGGAGCTTATGAAGATGCAACTAACTCATATGAACAATATAAAGATATTTAAGAATGTCGTTTGTCACTTGGAGCTTGAAAAAGACTGTCTAGCATAGATTAAGGTCAATGCCGAAGTGTATGTGGCACATTCGCGTTCTGTAGAATTGGTTCTAACTAGAACAAGAAAATAAGCTTTAATATTAAGGGTAAAGAAAAGGCTCAAGAGCCTAAAAGGCAAAAGATCAAGAGACTGCAATGTGTCCTAATAGATACACCATCTTAACTCATGAGTGAGTGAAATCTATGTATCTATTTCTGTATTTCTTACTGAATTTCATCCTTTTATGGATGACAGATTCAAAAGTATTGGACCACATGACAAAGGATCGAGATACTTTTGTCTAGATAGTTTCTATTTTTTGCTTTAAGGAAACTTGGTTTCATTTACATTTTAAGGATAACAATGCACGCTATATTTAGATGATGCTTTATATGGTTCTGATTTTGTTTCGTATGATTTCATTATTATGAATAATGATCATGATTGTTTGAGTACTACTAATTTTTCCTTAAATTCTTCGATTTCACATTGTTATGAGAATAATGTGAAATTATGGCATGCTAAATTATACCACATTGGTTGAAGCTAAATGAGTCAGTCAACTAAAGTAGAATTGATAGGTGATTTGAATAAGCTTCAATTACCTATTTATGATCATTACTTGAAAAGAAAACTAGTAAGAAAATTGTTCGAAAAAGGGAATTAGGACCGCATATTTCCATTGCAATTAATCCATTTTGATGTCTTTGGTCTAATGGATATTAGGTAAAGCCATGGGGTCTATTGTTTTTTTATTGCTTATATACATGCCTATACTAGGTATGGTCATATTCATTTGATTTCTCACAAGTCCGAAGCATTGAGTTGCTTTAAAACTTTTTATGGATCTTGTTGAAAATCAATTGAATAAGAAGATTGAAACTTTAAGAACCGACCGTGGTCGTGAATATCATTCTAAAGAATTAAAGCTTTATGTGATGAAAAAAAAAGGATTGAACATCAGTTGTTTATTTCTATAACTCCACAATAAAATGGTGTTGTGGAAAAGCGAAAATAGATCTTTTTAGACATGGTATCTTCTATGATGGCTCGAGAAAATTTTTCTATCTCTTATTGGAGAGATGCTTTATTAATAGCCACATATGTTCTAAACCGTATGCCCTATAAGTCAGTTGCTTTCACTCATTGTGAGTTGTGGACTGATCAGCAACCTGACCGTAGCCATTTATGATCTTGAGATTATGTTGCTTATGTCCATGATACCTCAAGTAAATTTGGTAAATTAGAACTAAAAGGTAAAAAAAGTATCTTTATGTGATATTCTGACGTATCAAAAAGATATGTGTTCATAGATGAACAAGCAAATAGTTCAGCAATAGAATTTGAGTCACGAGGTAACATATTTTTGGAAAATGAGTTTTCGAAGTTGGGCTACGTAAGTCAAGAAGATGAACTACCTGGATCCCTCCATCTGAATGGAAGGAAAATTGAAGAAAAAGTTAACTCTCTTCTCAATGGTTTGGATGTTCAGGATTCGTTCTTTCAGTGGAAGGATAAAAATGCCTAACTCCAGTGAGAGTATAGATATTAAAGATCCTTATCTGAGTGGGAGCGTAGAGCTTAATTCCATTAAGAGTTTTTCGAACTATAATGAATATATGAGACATGTTTATCAAAAATAGAAATTACAAAAAAAATCTAAAAGAAAAAGTGTTCCATGTCGATGATTTTTTATAATCCCACAAGGATGCCCAACTAAAGATAAATGGGTTAAAACAATGGAAGAAAAAATGGCATCTATGAGATTGAACTATGTTTGAGAACTTGTTAATCTACCTAAAGGACACAAACCAATTGGAAATAAGTGGATTCTCAAAGTAAAACAAAAATTTGATGGCAGTATCGAAACATACAAGGATCGATTAGTCACTAAGGGGTTCACACAACAGGCAGAAATTAACTATGAGAATTTTTTTTCACCTGTTGTTAGATTTATGTTGATAAGGTTAATTCTAGCCTTGGTGGTTAGTTTAGACCTAGAGCTACATCAAATGGATGTAAAGATTGCTTTCCTCATCAAAGTAGGCAGTGAACATAAGGTTTGCTGACTGATGAGTTCGATCTATAGCATAAAGCAATTTTCGAGATAATGGTATTTAAGATTTCATAAAGCAATCATATCGAATGCGTTCAACGTGATTAATGAAGATCATTGTGTTTATTTCAAAAGCTCAAGAAATGAGTTTATCATTTTAACGTTGTATATAGACAACATACTTATAGTAGAAAATGATAAAGAATACGTAAATCTAATCAAAGATTGGTTGTCATCCAACTTTGAGATGAAAGATATGGGTCAAGTATATTTATCCTTGGAGTTAAGATTTTAAGGGATCGCTCAAGAATATTATTGTCATTGTTTTAAGAGACATACATTAACAAAATTCTTGAATGATTTAATATGTAAAATTTAAATCCATTGACAATCCCATTACTGAGAATCAGTTTCTAAGCAAAAGTATGTGTCCTAAGATAAAAGAGCAGATTGAACGTATGAAAAACATTCCATATGCTGGTGTTATGGATAGTCTGATATATGTAAAGTCATGTACAAGACTTGATATATTCTATGTAGTGGGCATAGTAAATAGATATCAATCAAGCAAAGTACGTTAAAAAGCAGTTAAAAAGATACTTAGATACTTTAAAGATACCGCAGACTATTCTCTCTGTTATTAAAGAAATGATCTACAAATGAGAGGATACTCAGATGTTGATAGGGGAAGTGATGTGGATAAGAGGAAATCCACTTCAGATTATGTATTCTTGCTTGGCAAGGGTGCCATTTTATAGAGTAGTAAGAAACAAATCTTGGTAGCCCCATCAACATTGGAAGCTGAATTTATCGCTTCCTCTGCTATAGTACAAAAGGTAATTTTGGCTGAAATGATTTGTGAACCATTTAAGAGTAACTGCCTTAGAGAAACTAGTAACAGTCTATGATGACAGTCAGTCATCGATGGATGTATCGACATTAAGTGTCAATAAATTGTTATACTAGGAGAAACTAAACTTATAGTACATTTTCTCGCTATTTATGATTGTAGATCCATTAATAAAACCTGTACTGAGAGATGTGCTTTGAGATACACATTAGATCTCAGAGTTTGCATAGAATTTGATTTGTACTGTTTATGTTCTCTTATCATTATTATTTATGAATGATAATAATAATTGAGTTCATTGTTAGCAATACATGAGTGTGAATATTTATATGTGAACATTTATTGTTATAAGATAAAGCATATCGGATAGAGAAGTAACCCACTTATACGGGTGTTTACATTAGATTTGTTAATAAGTTAACAAAGTCTAATATGAGGTAATTTTTGAATACAAAGTGAATTTCGAGAACCTGTTCAAAATAAAAGTATCATCTTACATAAATTACAAGATGAGTCATGTTAACGTGCAAGATAAAGACACATATAAGGTTGTGTGCTTTGTATTAAGATCCAAAATAGGATTAAGAATGATCCGATGATCTATTAAATGTAACTATCATATTTTGTCTAAAAAGCCAGAAGTAGTCTTGAAGGAAGTGGACTAAAGTTGAATACTTTGGTGCATTGTAACCTTATGCTTCTGTATAGTATTAAATAATAATAAGACATACGCTTCTTTAAGGGAAATGAAAGAATACAATAATACATGCATCATACCATGTGTTCTTGAGTTAACCAAGGGAAGAAAATCTTATGTGAATGATCTAAAATTTTTCCTAGTGTGAGATCCTAATTTTAGACCCTCAAGACCCTTAACTTATACCAGAAGTATAATTCAGTATGGCTAGCTTAGTTAGTCTTAAATGGGTCATGAAAAAAATTTGACCCGATGGATCTAACTAGAAAAGCGAGTTGGACTATGATGGATAAAATATAGTAAGAGGAAAAGATATTTTTCAATCACATTTGATAGTTTCATGGTTCACTGGTATACCTATTGTAGTCTTTATAAGTAGGGCCACAATAGTGAACACTAAAATTCTTTTTATGAGATCATAAGATAAAATAATGAATGTAAAAAAAATTATCTAGGGTTTGACATATAATTGTGAGAATATCTTATTTCTCAAGATGTTATATATTCCTAATAAGTGTATAGCATTAGTGTTCTCGACATATGTCGGTTACACAAACTATTTATCTGTATGGTTAGAGAGGATGACATAAAATTGTTTCGTCATGTGTGAATAGAAGATGATGGAGTTTTAAATACGTCCATGACTCATGAGATGATAAATTGACCCTAATATAACAGAGATTATATTGGAACAGGAAATAATTGATATGGGATTATTAGGTTTTCCTTTAATTAAAAAATTTACCATTAATGTTGCATTAATATGGGCAATTACATATTAATTTTGTAACTGCCATATTTATTATTTTCTTATTAATATTTGTAACTACCAATTTAATTCTTATTAATTAAGGCAATTAAGGTTATCTTAATTAAAGCCCTATACAAGGGCTAAGCTTCTTCATTTGAAAGAGAGAAAAATCTCTCATACTGAATTGCTGTCGATTTTTTTGCATACTCAATTTCTCTATCCATGGGGCTTTTAGTTCGTGGATCTATGCTTTCATCCCGTAGTTCGTGACAAGTAGGTGATAAGCTTTACCGGTAACGTGAAATAATTGATTCATGCTTTCGCTTTAACGGATCTACGCTACGACATGTATTTATATGTTTACTTCTCATAATATATCATGATATATTTCCTAACATAATACATTATATAAATTTTTGTCATCAATCATGATCAACTTATCGCTATTGCACTTCATTCTCTTAATTCTAACATTAACATAGAAAACGTGCTAAATGTATAAACTTAAACTTAATTTTTTTCACTATAATACCGAATTTAATGATTCAATGATAATTTAATAAATATATGATTAATCAAACAATAATTTAATCAATTTATTGAATTAGGATTTTCTTAATTTTATAAAAAAAATCAATTTACAAAATATAAAAGTAATAAAGAATACTGATATGATAAAATTGATAGAGAAATTAAGAAATAAGAGAGCAAGAATTGATAAAAATAGAGATTTGAATGAGAAATTACGGAAGAACGAAGAAAGAAAAACGTTAAAAACATATAACACATATATATAATATAATAAGAGTATCATGCATGGTATTTCAAAAATTGACTCCTTAAAAATAAGAAATTAGTTTGTAAATTTCACCTATTTTGATAGAATTTGGTGAAAGTATAATAAATTTCATGGAATTTAATTCTTTTTTTTACATTTTTATTGTGAAAAATTGAAATTATAAATGAATTTCATAAAATTTTATAAAATTCATTCATTCCTAAAATGGCCAATGTTCATCTTTGAAAAACAAAACTGCATGACTTATTTAAAAAATTATGCATTCCTTAGAATATTTAAACTGAATATAAGTACTAATTGTACTGAATTTATGATTCAATAGTACACTATCTGTATATTACAAGTATACTAACTTAATTGATAATTTAATTATCCTATATTTTCTCATCAATTCAATTGGATAGCAATTAATATTGTAACGGCCTTAACACCGGATTAGCCGTGAACAGTATTTTCCGACAGTAAATAGTATTTTTCAGGCCGAAAAGTGTACCCGAAAGTGAAAAATATTTTATTGGATCATCGGAAAGTATTGGTCATGGGGATTCTAGAGTTGAAATTTGAAGTGAAACCGAGGTCAAATGAATCACGAAAAGTCAAAAATATGAAAAATGTAGCGAGTCTATTTTTATTATTAGGAAATTGACTCAATATTATATAAATATTTAAAAATAGTAAACGAACTCCAAAAATTACCAAAAATTTCAGTTAAGCCTAAAATAATATATAGATTATTTTGGCTGCAAAAAGTAAATTTTTTTATAACACCGGTATTTTTGGATTGGACTGATAAATTTAAATTGGATCGATAATGGGCTCCGATTGAGTTGAAAATTTATGTCCCATCTAATTTTGATGTGATAAAAATTATGGAATCGATTTTAATGCGAATATGAGCTTTGAAAATAATAACAAAAGTTTTAGGGATCAAAATAGTAAAATTATGGATTTATATATATAAATATATTTATATATGTAAAAAATATATATATATATATATATATATATATATATATTTCGGCAATTGATTGTGGCCTAGTAGCCACAATCTTACAAAATAAATAAAGAAAAGCAAAGAGACAACGTGGACCAAATGTAAAGGAAAATGAAAAAAAAAGAAAAGAAAAGACAAAAAAAAATATTTCGGCAATTGATTGTGGCCACTGGCCACAATCTTATAAAACAAAAGAAAGAAAGAAATAAGTAACGAGAAAACAAAAAAAAAAAAAAGAAAAAAAGAAGAAGCAGTAGTCGCCGACCACAAGAAAGGAAGAAAAAGAAAGAAAAAGAAAAAGCACCGATCGGCAACCACCGGCCGCCCCTCACGCCGGCTACCACCGCGACGGTGATGAGCGGCGCGCCCTCTTTCTCTCACCGGCATCCGGCCTCCGTTGTGGTGATCCGATCGTCGAGTTTTTCTAGTTTTAGTTTAAATGGGTTTTTTGTTCGTTCCGGCGAATCAAGGCATCGGATGAGGACACTGCCACCACCGATCAACTCCCGGCGACGAGGCAATTTTTTCGGTGTATTCCATCGCTCCTCAAACGCCGGCGATCGGTAGATCGGAAATGGGTTTGATGGGTTATTTAAGTGGAGATTCCGGCCAACCAAGCAATAATTTGGACGCGTGATCACCAGAAAAATGAAAGAGGGGATTCCGATCCACAAGGTGGCAATGTCGGATTGTCAACGGCGAGATTCCGGCGAGCCTCCGGCGAGCAATTTATTAAGCAAATTGAAACGAATTCGACCGTTATGGTATGTGACTACGAAATCTTTTAATTTTCCTTAATTTATTGAATTTTTTCTTTAAATTTATTAAGGAAAAATATTGAATTATTGATTAATATTGAAATTAATGTTATTATTGTTCAATTAAATTTTAATTAAGCCTAATATAGTGTATAAATTGAGTTAAGCAAATTTATTAAGAAATTTCCTTTGTGAATAAAAAATTTCCTTGTTAAAGAAATGAATTATTGTGTTGTAAATTAATGAAATTAAGTCCTAATTTGATAGAAAATGAAATAATAGATATATCCATAAATTGTTATGGAATTTATAGAAATTTATATGATTATTTTGGAATATGTATTGAATAATGTAATTGATAAAGTAGAGAATTTTTGTTGATTATGTTATATAATGATAATAAGTATAAAATAAATTGCCATGAATTTTTAATGAAATTTATAAAAATTTAGAGAATTGTTAAGTGTATGGTATATGATGAATTATGTTAAAATAATTCATGAAATAAGAAAATATGACAATAATTGAAAAATAATGTTCACATAAATTTTTACGAAATTTATGTGATATATGGATTAATTTAGAAATAAATATGGAATATACGTAATTGAAATATTGAATTATTGAGAAATAATTCAATAAACAATTAAAAGTTGATAATTTAATGTACATTTTGTATAAGAAAAAAAAAAGAAGAGATTAAATGATAAATTTGCAGAAAATAAAAAGTATAGTGAATAAATTGACCATAGTAAATGATTTGTGAATAGTAATCGTATGAGTGAATAGTAACATATAAGTGTATAGTAACCGTATAAATGAACAGTACCCAAAGGATTACAAAATAATTCATAATTAGAATAAAACGGTGAATTATTATAAATAATTCACAACCCCGTATAACGTATTGCAATTTTCAAATAATCGCAAATTTAGATAGAAAAAGTAAGAGATTGACTAAGAGTCAAAAAGTGAATAAAATGACTGTAAAAGTATATTTTTGAATTGTAAAGAAATAATCCAATAAGTGCCAAGTAAGAAAAAAGTGAATTATCCTGATATAACTCACAAAATATGGAATATATATATATATATATCGAGAAAATAATTAATTAAATTATTTATAGTGAAATATTATCAAATAATTCACACAAAAGTGATTAGAAAGAAAAAGGAAATGAAAAGAAAAGGTTATTGTATAGTCGATAGCACTAAAAAGAGTGCGATTGACAAAATGCACTGTTTTAAGCAAAATAAAAGAAATTAAAATTATTAAAGTTTGAAAATTCTTCAGAAAGTTCTTAACTGTTTTTGCCTTTAGCAATAGTCAGGTAGTGATATTCTTATTCAGGATATAATTGGCTAGCCATAGGGACACCTTATACCGCGGTACAAGCCATGGCGACTTGCTTTGCTATGGGTAGGATCTTTGATCTCCATAGCTTCAGTGTAAAGTGAAAGTGAAAGTGCATCTGTTTTCTGCTCTGTGAGACTTGATCTTTCGAGATTATTTCTCTATCTGTTTAGTGGGACCTTTGGATCCATGTTCCGTATATCCTTTTTGAGAGTCCTGCCATATTGCATTAGGGGCATATTGAAAGGAATAAATTGGAAGTGTGAAAGTAATTGAATGTAAATGTTATAAATGAAAAAGAACTTGATTGAAAGAAAATGAAAACTTTGGGATAAAATTGAAATTGTTCCCAAAGGTTGTAATTAATAAGCAATAATGACAAGAAAATGGTTATAAAAATAAAATATTTATGAAAAGACCCATGAGATTGAATTTATAATTTGTGTACCAATTATTATTTTAAGAAAATAAAGAGTTCGAAAAATAGTGCTAATTATGTATTTAAAGTCAAACATGATAATACTGTATTTAAGTGTAAACATATGACTAAATAATAAATACCGGAAGTAAAGAGGAAGTGAAAAGTAAAATGATCAAAAGACAAACGATTGTTTAGTTAAAATGAAAAAGTTTCATTTAAAAAGAAAAGAAAATAAAGATTTGTATGCAGAGTGATCCAAAATAATTACATCACTTTGCAATAAAGATTATAAGCCTAGAGATTAAAGTGAATTAAAAGAATAGATAATGAAAATCGTATTTGAATTACCTAATAGAACTAGGAACAGGAAACTTGCCATTAAAGACATAAGTATCCATGTAACTCGTAAAATGAAACGATAACTACGTCAAGTGATGCAAAAGTATAGAACAAAAGATAAGTAAAAGTAGAAGTAAGAAACGAAAAAGGAAAAGTCAATTTGTAATCGAACCACAAGGAAAGTAATGTAAAGTCAATTGAAAAGTATACGAACAAAGTAAAATGGTTACAAAAAAAAATGTTGGTAAATAATGAAAATAGTGTGAAAGAAATTAAAAGAAAATTTCTGATAAATAAGAATAGAAGTTTGTATAATTTATGTAATTATGTTGAAATTGGAAAATTCTAGGATTAGTAGTCACCATTGAGCATTTCTAGTGCTCAGCACGTAGTATTTACTGCGTGCAGGTTTTGAAGTATTGATGGAGCTTGATACACGGAGAAGCAGAATGCGAAGATGAAGAAAGTTAGTTGTACTTTTATTTTTAGTATTTATGGCATGTATATACTTAGACAGTGAGAGTACAGAATTGAACTGTATTAAAGGTACTTTTTGTTAAATAATAAATATTGTTGTTGTTCTGATAATGTCAGTTAAAGAGTTGTAAATGACTATTATTGATATATGATTTATTGTGCCTTTGAGAGGCTGTGTGGATTGTTTGAATTTTTCAGGAGGCTAGTAAGTTTTAGCCATTGTACTGCCAAAATTTCCTAAATTAAATAAAATATTAAATTGTATCAAAGTTGTTTAACAATAATTGAAGTTGAAAAAAAAAATTTACCGTTTACCGCTAAGTTTCGCATCGAAAAATACTGTTCTGATAAAAGTGTTACATTTAGTGGTATCAGAGCAAAGGTTTAAGCGATTCTAAGATCGGAGTGGAATAAGGTTAAGTGATAAGTTTGTCTGTATATACATGCCAGTTATAAGTGGATAAGTGTTAGGAATCTGACGTGTATGTTCTCCCCTCTTTGTTTTCAATGTGAAAAGTTAATGTTTGATCAAGATTGTCAGATGTGAAAGGATTAATTCTGGACAGTAAAGATAGTAGTGAGTGAGAATGAAAGTATTGCTGCTTGAGGCTTCTTGGAGTTCAAAGCAGGAAAATGAAGTATTGACTGAACTGAATGTAAATGTGAGAATTTAAGTGCCTATATGGATGAGAAATAGTCCAAAGACGGACAAAATAAAGAGTATGCTAGGAAGTTAAAAAGGAATTGTATATTGAGTTCAGATAAATTGTAAAGGACACAGAGATACCTTGACTGGGTTGTCTTGATGTAAAATGCTATTGAGCAACTTGATACAAAGTTGAGGTTGTTTAAAATGCTCCATACACCTGTCAGTGATTCCTTTATAGATGTGGGGATTTGATTGTACATTACATAGTATCGGGATGGATTGTAACATCTGCATTATATGAGAATACGTGACAGTATTCTATTGCATACATGGAATCATACATTCATTGCATAGCATTTCATCTTGTTTGACAGCATCTGATCTGCATCATATTGTGTGTATAGGCCCCACTTGATAGGATGAAATTGACAAGGGATATGATGAGCATAGGGACAACCTAAGAATGAGACAAGAACTAGTGTACTCAAGATTATTTTCTGTATCTGATGTAGCCTTTATAAGTTATTGGTTGTGTCAGTTATATTTGCTAACACACCGACCATCTTTGTGAATTGATAAGAAAGAGTTTTTTACCTTTACTTAGATTTATTTGAGTGGATTTAAGTAATCACCAACTGGTATGTTCTGAGATACAGAAAGAATATGATAAGTATTTGAGAATTGTTCTGCTAGTATTGAAAGAAAAGTAATTATTTACGTAGTTTAGTAAATATAACATGTGGTTCAATGTGGAATTCCTGGATTTAGCCGGGTACAGTAGAAAAGTTAACGAAGTGGCTTAAACCCTCAGCAAAAGAATCCGTATGTGATAAGGTGAATGCATTTAAATGAATATGTATGACTGCATAATGAGTAAGAATGATTACATATAATGTTTTCGGTTCTTCAAACAGTGAATATCAATTTAAGTTTGGCTCTAGATAGGGGCATTCATAGTTAAGTTCTAAGTGAAACCGATATTGTATATCGGGTAGGAAAAAATGGATCAGAAAGAGAATGTTTGATCGATAGTCATTGTGAATAAATTAAAAGATTTTTACTCAAGCCCACTGAGATAGTAATACCTTGCATCCTGGAAATTATTAGATTTACCAAGATTACAAGCTTAGTATTGAAATTCAGGTTGAAAGTGTGATGTGACAGGTATTGTGAGTGAATGTTTGATGTGTCAGCAAATGAAAGCGAAACATTAGATGCCTTCGGGAATCGCTTCGACTTATAATGATATCTGATTAGAAATGGGACAATGTGATCAGAAATTCTGTTATTGGATTGTCTGTGCTTTAAAGAGAAAGGATGCTAGATAAGAGATTAGCGATAATCTCAATATTAGCATAG
Source organism: Excoecaria agallocha (assembly GCA_037975025.1). NCBI lineage: Eukaryota > Viridiplantae > Streptophyta > Magnoliopsida > Malpighiales > Euphorbiaceae > Excoecaria > Excoecaria agallocha. The sequence continues at coordinate 15,217,156 of CM075817.1, read as the reverse complement.
TGATCCACCCTTGTACTGATGGTCAGTCGGAGTGGATAATTTAGATAATAAAAGAATGATTGTAAAAAGTACTTGCCCTTAGTAGAGTCTGTATGTGGCAAGAATATCAAGTTCAAGAGAAATCTGACTCTTAGTGAGGCATTGTCGAAAAGAAAATATCGAATCTTTTATGTTTGATTTAATTAAATGTAAGGAAGTCAGCAAAAGTTAATTTCATTTGAAATATCAAAGAAATCTGCACACAAGGTTATATGACATGTGTAAAAAAAAAGACTGATAAAGATTTTTGATAACGAGATTGTTTAGCTTAAACATAAGCGGGTTTCATTAGCAAAGATTCTTGCTTCGAAACTATTGAATGAAAAAGAATTTTCAATACGATAACTGTATAGTATCCTTTACTTGTCGATATAAGTAAATTTCGAGGACGAAATTTTTTTAGTAGGGCAGAATTGTAACGGCCTTAACACCGGATTAGCCGTGAACAGTATTTTCCGACAGTGAATAGTATTTTTTGGGCCGAAAAGTGTACCCAGAAGTGAAAAATATTTTATTGGATCGTCGAAAAGTATTGGTCATGGGAAGTCTAGGGTTAAAATTTGAAGTGAAACCGAGGTCAAATGGATCACGAAAAGTCAAAAATATGAAAAATATAGCGAGTCAATTTTTATTATTAGGGAATTGACTCAATATTGTATAAATATTTAAAAATAGTAAACGAACTCCAAAAATTACAGTTAAGCCTAAAATAATATATAGATTATTTTGGCTGCAAAAAGTAAATTTTTCTATAACACCGGTATTTTTAGATTGGACTGATAAATTTAAATTGGACCGATAATGGGCTCCGATTGAGTTAAAAATTTATGTCCCATCTAATTTTGATGTGATAAAAATTATGGAATTGATTTTAATGTGAAAATGAGCTTTAAAAATAATAACAAAAGTTTTAGGGATCAAAATAATAAAATTATGGATTTATATAAATAAATATATTTATATATGTAAAAAAAAAATATTTCGGCAATTGATTGTGGCCTAGTAGCCACAATCTTACAAAATAAATAAAGAAAAGCAAAGAGACAACGTGGACCAAATGTAAAGGAAAATGAAAAAAAAAAAGAAAAGAAAAGACAAAAAAAAATATTTCGGCAATTGATTGTGGCCACTGGCCACAATCTTATAAAACAAAAGAAAGAAAGAAATAAGTAACGAGAAAACAAAAAAAAAAGAAAAAAAGAAGAAGCAGTGGTCGCCGACCACAAGAAAGAAAAAGAAAGAGCATCGATCGGCAACCACCGGCCGCCCCTCACGCCGGCTACCACTGCGACGGTGATGAGCGGCGTGCCCTCTTTCTCTCACCGGCATCCGGCCTCCATTGTGATGGTCCGATCGTCGAGTTTTTCTAGTTTTAGTTTAAATGGGTTTTTTGTTCGTTCCGGCGAATCAAGGCATCGGATGAGGACACCGCCACCACCGATCAACTCCCGGCGACGAGGCGATTCTTTCAATGTATTCCATCGCTCCTCAAACGCCGGCGATCGGTAGATTGGAAATGGGTTTGATGGGTTATTTAAGTGAAGATTTCGGCCAAACAAGGAATAATTTGGACGCATGACCACCGGAAAAATGAAAGAGGGGATTCCGATCTACAAGGTGGCAGTGTCGGATTGTCACCGGCGAGCCTCCGGCGAGCAAATTGAAACGAATTCAACCGTTATGGTATGTGACTACGAAATCTTTTAATTTTTCTTAATTTGTTGAATTTTTTCTTTAAATTTATTAAGGAAAAATATTGAATTATTGATTAATATTGAAATTAATGTTATTATTGTTCAATTAAATTTTAATTAAGCCTAATATAGTGTATAAATTGAGTTAAGGAAATTTATTAAGAAATTTCCTTTGTGAATCAAAAATTCTCTTGTTAAAGAAATGAATTATTGTGTTGTAAATTAATGAAATTAAGTCCTAATTTGATAGAAAATGAAATAATAGATATATCCATAAATTGTTATGGAATTTATAGAAATTTATATGATTATTTTAGAATATGTATTGAATAATGTAATTGATAAAGTAGAGAATTTTTGTTGATTATGTTATATAATGATAATAAGTATAAAATAAATTGCCAGGAATTTTTAATGAAATTTATGAAAATTTAGAGAATTGTTAAGTGTATGGTATATGATGAATTATGTTAAAATAATTCATGAAATAAGAAAATATGACAATAATTAAAAAACAATGTTCACATAAATTTTTACGAAATTTATGTGATATATGGATTAATTTAGAAATAAATATGGAATATACGTAATTGAAATATTGAATTATTGAGAAATAATTCAATAAACAATTAAAAGCTGATAATTTAATGTACATTTTATATAAGAAAAAAAAAGAAGAGATTAAATGATAAATTTGCAGAAAATAAAAAGTATAGTGAATAAATTGACCATTGTAAATGATTTGTGAATAGTAATCGTATGAGTGAATAGTAACATATAAGTGAATAGTAACCGTATAAATGAACAGTACCCAAAGGATTACAAAATAATTCATAATTCGAATAAAACGGTGAATTATTATAAATAATTCACAACCCCGTATAACGTATTGCAATTTTCAAATAATCGCAAATTTAGACCGAAAAAGTAAGAGATTGACTAAGAGTCAAAAAGTGAATAAAATGATTGTAAAAGTATATTTTTGAATTGTAAAGAAATAATCCAATAAGTGTCAAGTAAGAAAAGAGTGAATTATTCTGATATAACTCACAAAATATGGAAAAAAAAATATATATATATATATACATATATATATATATCGAGAAAATAATTAATTAAATTATTTATAGTGAAATATTATCAAATAATTCACACAAAAGTGATTGGAAAGAAAAAGGAAACGAAAAGAAAAGGTTATTGTATAGTCGATAGCACTCAAAAGAGTGCAATTGATAAAATGCACTGTTTTAAGCAAAATAAAAGAAATTAAAATTATTAAAGTTTGAAAATCCTTCAGAAAGTTCTTAACTGTTTTTTCCCTTAGCAATAGTCAGGTAGTGATATTCTTATTCAGGATATAATTGGCTAGCCATAAGGACACCTTATACCGCGGTGCAAGTCATGGCGACTTGCTTTGCTATGGGTAGGATCTTTGATCTCCATAGCTTCAGTGTAAAGTGAAAGTGAAAGTGCATCTGTTTTCTGCTCTGTGAGACTTGATCTTTCGATATTATTTCTCTATCTGTTTAGTGGGTCCTTTGGATCCATGTTTCGTATATCCTTTTTGAGAGTCCTGTCATGTTGCATTAGGGGCATATTGAAAGGAATAAATTGAAAGTGTGAAAGTAATTGAATGTAAATGTTATAAATGAAAAAGAACTTGATTGAAAGAAAATGAAAACTTTGGGATAAAATTGAAATTGCTCCCAAAGGTTGTAATTAATAAGCAATAATGACAAGAAAATGGTTATAAAAATAAAATATTTATGAAAAGACCCATGAGATTGAATTTGTAATTTGTGTACCAATTATTATTTTAAGAAAATAAAGAGTTCGAAAAATAGTGCTAATTATGTATTTAAAGTCAAACATGATAATACTGTATTTAAGTTTAAACATATGACTAAATAATAAATACCGGAAGTAAAGAGGAAGTGAAAAGTAAAATGATCAAAAGACAAACGATTGTTTAGTTAAAATGAAAAAGTTTCATTTAAAAAGAAAAGAAAATAAAGATTTGTATGCAGAGTGATCCAAAATAATTACATCACTTTGCAATAAAGATTATAAGCCTAGAGATTAAAGTGAATTAAAAGAATAGATAATGAAAATCGTATTTGAATTACCTAATAGAACTAGGAACAGGAAACTTGCCATTAAAGACATAAGTATCCATGTAACTCGTAAAATGAAACGACAACTACGTCAAGTGATGCAAAAGTATAGAACAAAAGATAAGTAAAAGTAGACGTAAGAAACGAAAAAGGAAAAGTCAATTTGTAATCGAACCACAAGGAAAGTAATGTAAAGTCAATTGAAAAGTATACGAACAAAGTAAAACAGTTACAAAAAAAATGTTTGTAAATAATGAAAATAGTGTGAAAGAAATTAAAAGAAAATTTCTGATAAATAAGAATAGAAGTTTGTACAATTTATGTAATTATGTTGAAATTGGAAAATTCTAGGATTAGTAGTCACCATTGAGTATTTCTAGTGCTCAGCACGTAGTATTTACTGCGTGCAGGTTTTGAAGTATTGATGGAGCTTGATACACGGAGAAGCAGAATGTGAAGATGAAGAAAGTTAGTTGTACTTTTATTTTTAGTATTTATGGCATGTATATACTTAGACAGTGAGAGTACAGAATTGAACTGTGTTAAAGGTACTTTTTGTTAAATAATAAATATTATTGTTGTTCTGATAATGTCAATTATAGAGTTGTAAATGACTATTATTGACATATGATTTGTTGTGCCTCTGAGAGGCTGTGTGGATTGTTTGAATTTTTCAGGAGGCTAGTAAGTTCTAGCCATTGTACTGCCGAAATTTCGTAAATTAAATAAAATATTAAATTGTATCAAAGTTGTTTGACAATAATTGAAGTTTAAAAAAAAAATTTTACCATTTACCCCTAAGTTTCGCATCGAAAATTACTGTTCTGATAAGGGTGTTACAAATATGTCCCAATTTCTTATAATATTGAAATAAGTTTGATTCTTTAATTTTAGTTTGAAAATTTAAAAGTTAATTTTTCTAACAAGATAATTGGATAATAATTTAAAATTCATTTTTAAAATTTCCTTATTCAATTGCGTAGAAAAAGTCTAAAACTTAAAGTTAAGGTTAGACCTGGAAATTGAGCCAAGTTATGTCGGTTTTGGCTCATTTCGGATCAGTTTTTTTTAGTTTTATTTTTTTGTGTCATACTTTTTTTGGATCAAATCAATTAATCTCATTTAATGGCTAAAATTAAAAACATGTCAATATTGATTGTGAAACCATAACTCAGATTTTAATTTGAGTTTTTTGAACAAATCTAGAATGAAAAACAGCTAAAGCAACACTTCAAAGAAGAATAAAGAACAAAGCTTCTTATTACTCTGTTACTTGAGAATCACGTAGTCCATACAAACAGCTAACTATATTTATACAGGAAGAAACACTAGCTAACCATGGTTAATTAGCTAGAGTTAATTAACTTACAATAACTACTATTTAACCTGACTAGAAGAAAACGACACAGTATAACACGTATCACATAAATAGCAAGCTGTTTGTGTACACTTTTTACAGCTAGCTCAATAAAATGGTGAGTTTTATGCTATTATTTCTTCAGCCCCCCCTCCCCCCCTAAAGTTGGAGCATGGTGAAAATCAACCAAGCCCAACTTGTTGCATAACTTCTGGAACAAAGGAGTAGTCAAGGCCTTGGTGAAGATATTTGCAACTTGTAAAGACGAAGCTAAATAAGAGGTTTCAATAAATCCTTCTTTCAATTTGTCACAAACAACATGGCAATTTATATCAATGTGTTTGGTTCTTTCATGGAATATGGGATTAGCAGCAATGTGAATGGCAGCTTTATTATCACACCGTAAAGAAATAGGAAGCGATAATGGAAGAGCAAGGTCACAGAAAAGGGAACCAAGCCATTGAAGCTCACAAATTGTCATTGCCATAATCCTATATTATGATTCAACAAAAGATCGTGAAACTGTTGGTTGCTTCTTGCTTTTCCAAAAAATCAAGGATGAACCAAGATATACACAAAAACCAGTGACTGATCTTCTAGTGTTAGAGCAAGCTTCCCAATCAGCATCACAATAAGCTGATAAAGTAAAAGAACTATGAGCAGGAAAAAATAAACCCAAGGAAGGACAATGGTTCACATATTTTAGCAAATGCATAGAACATTGCCAATGTAAAGTTCTTGGAGCATGAATAAATTGACTTACCTGATGTATAGCAAATGTAATATCTGGCGTAGTAAAGCCAAGATATAATAATTTTCCCACCAATTGTCGATACGGCTGAGCATCATCCAACAGAGAACCAGAAGTAGAATCAAAGGTTAGTTTCATACCTTTCTGAAGAGGAGTGGATGCAGGTTTAGCTCCTAAAAGACCTGCCTCTTGAACCAAATCTAAATAATAATTCCTTTGATTCACATACAATCTTGCCTCATATCTCGTAATCTCCAACCCCGAAAAATATTTTGCAATTCCAATATCTTTAATGGTAAATTTAGCATCCAAAAATTGTTTTACCTTCAGAATTTCTGCTACCGAATTACCAGTGAGAAGCATATCATCAACATAAACTGAGATGGCCATAAAAGAATCCATTAGCTGTAAAGTAAATAAACAGTGATCATTAGAAGACTGCTTGAAACCATAAGATAAGAGTTGATTTGTCAGTTCAACATACCACTATCTCGAGGCTTGTTTCAAGCCATAAAGAGACCGTTTTAATTGACAGAATTGACCAGGTTGAGCCCGGTAATAACCATCAAGTGGAGACATGTATACTTCCTCATCAATAGTACCATGCAAAAATGCATTGTTAATGTCCAGCTGATGTAGTGCCCAATTTTTAGCTGCTGCCATAGCTAAGAAAACTCTAATAGTGACCACCTTAGCAACAAGGGAGAAGCTATCAATGTAATCAAGCCCCTCAACTTGATTGTAGCCCTTTGCCACCAACCGAGCTTTATACTTATCAACAGAACCATCAGGTTTAAGCTTAATTTTATACACCCATTTTAAACCAATTGCCTTTTTTCTGGTGGTAAAGTAGTAATAACCCAAGTCTAATTTTTTTCCAAGGCTGTTATTTCATTAGCCATAGCACATTCCCATTGTAATGCCCCATAGCATCTGCATAAGATTTGGGTTCAGTGAGTTTTGATAGATTTGTTCAAAAACATGTATAGTCTGTTGAAAAATGACTGAAGCAGACAAAAGGAAAAGTAGTAGGAGTGTAATATATGGGCTTGATAACTTCAGCAATATCACCAGCCTGCTCATGGACAGAGTTGGTTTGGAAATCATCAAGCCAAGCTGGAGGTTTAGTTTGCCTTAGACTTCTCCTAGGCAAGACAGGAATGGGATCAGTAGCTGGACCATGAGAATTTAAAGAAGTAGCTGGAGCATTAGAAGAAGCAGACTGATCACCCAAATGAGAAGTAGTAAGCTCAGTGTCAGTAACAGTGGGAATAAAGTAATCATCTAAAGCAATAGGTACAATAGAAACTGGCTACCGTGAAGATGTATTATCTATATACTACTATTGAAAAGGAAAAATCTCTTCATAAAAAACTAAACTCTAGTAACAAAGCATTTTTTATTCTTCAAGTCATACACCTTGCAAGCCTTTTGACCAGGAGAAACTCCAACATACGCACTTTTGATGGCTCTAGCTTCAAACTTATCTTTGTTGGGCCTATTATCAGTACAATAGCATAAGCATCCAAATGTTTTAAGGTGGTCGAGAGAGGGTTCCTTTTGAAACAACATCTGATAAGGACTTTTCCAACCAAGAACAGAAGATGGCAACAAATTGATCAAAGTCGTGGCATGTAAAATGGCATGACCCTAAAAACATTTTGGTAAAACAACTTGATGAAGTAAAGCGCTTGCCACATGTAATAGATGTCTGTGCTTGTTGGGGAGTATATGGGTAACTCTTCTGATGAATAACTCCATTCTCCTGTAATAATACTTGGCAAGAAAAACTAATAATTTCTCCTTCATTATCTGACCGAAGGATCTTAAGAGTTGCTGCAAACTGGTTCTTTATCATCTTTAGAAACAATGACAAAATTGTAATTGTTTGAGACTTTTGTGCCATTAGATATGTCCAAGTACACTTGCTAAAATCATTAACAAGAGTTAGGAAATAATGTGCCCCTGAAATAGAAGCATGAGCATAAGGTCCCCATATATCTGCATGCACAATCTCGAATTTATCTCCTGCTCTAGATTGACTTACTGGAAACTGTAACCTTGTCTGCTTTGCCATAGGACATATGTCACACATATCTGCAATCTTATTAAAACCAGTTGTATTTCCATTAAAAATGGATAATTACTTCATTAAAAAAGGAGATGGATGACCCAATCTCTTGTGCCAAATCTATCTACTAGTTACAAATGCATTATTTATAGAACAAGCACGTTCAGAGGGTTTGGAAGGAAATGAAATGGAATGTTTGAAAGTACAAGGGGAAATATCAATGTAAGAACTAGTATTTAGAATGTAAAGGTTGTCTATAACTTGTCTCGTGGTTAGGATCTTTTCACTCCTTAATTCCTGTAACAAACAATAATTTGGATAAAATTTGAATAAGAGTGAAGAAGTTTTGGATAGTATATGTACAGACAACAAGTTATGTTGAAAAGTCGGGATGTATAAGACGTTTGACAGGGTTAAAAAGGAGTTTAAATTCACAGTGCCTTTATTCACATAAGTAATGACACCATTAGGCAAGTGAACTTTAGTAGGCTTGTTAACAAGAACTAGTGTTTGGAAGTAAGATTTATTTGCACAAATATGGGTGGAGGCACCAGAGTCAATAATCCAGCATCTTAACTTGTTTGATGTAACATTTGCAAATGACATACCTACATACTCCACTTGAGCAAAGTTTAGTTGCTAAGAATCCATTTGCTTCCCCTTTAAAATCTTGGCAATTTCTTGTTGGATGAGCTCTGTCAAGCCTTGCATATTATTATTCCTCGAATCATTTTTATCATAATCCAGTGGAGTTTCAACCATATAGGCTTGTTTGCCTTTTCCTATTCTTTTTCCATTTCCCTTCTTCTGCTTTAGCTCTTTATACCACTCTAGATAACCATGCAACTTAAAACAGCTATCCTTCTCATGACCCTTTACCTTGCAAAATTCACAAAACTTATCTTCTTTCTTCTTAAAATCTTTCTTTTTAAAGTTTCCTCTTCCTCCGGTTTGCTTGTCTGATCCAGAGTTTTTAACCAACATAGTATTAACATCTACATTATCACGCAGCATACTAATCTCCTTTTGTCTCTCTATACGAAGCACCATGGCATATACTTTGTTAACAGTTGGTAAAGGATCATATGCCAAGATCTAACTCCTTATATTGTCAACGGTTTGATTCAATCCCATTAAAAACTGAACAACCTTATTCCTTGTATCAATCTCTTCAAGTTTCTTATTCAATTAACAGCTACAACCATTGTAAGAGCAAATCGGAATAGGCTGCAACTTTGAAATCTCATCCCAACACTTATGTAGTTTACTATAGCAAACTGTGACAAGACTATTTCCCTATTCAATGGAGGTTATTTCTCTCTGGATCTGGTAAATTTGAGTCGTATTGTTGCTATCTCCAAACCATTCCTCTAATAAATCCCACAGAATATTGGAAGTAGGACTGTAAATGACTATTTCTTTACTAATGGAATTCAAGATCCATTGTTTGATCATACAATCCAGTTTTCTCCAGCGCTTGTATTCTTATGCATTATCCGGTGGCATAACCAATCCATCAATAAATCCTAACTTATCCTTCGCTTCTAATGAGTTTATTACAGATACACTCCAACTCATATAGTTATTAACAGTAAGAAGATTAGTTACCAAAATCATTCCAGGGTGATTTGAACTATGCAGCTGTAATGAATCATCTTTTGCACAAATCCTTGAAGCTTGTGGTACAAATCTTCAATTTTCTTCTCTTGTATATGTAGACTTAACATCATTTCCAGTATTCGCCATTCAAGAAACTTCAAATCTGAAATCTTCCATTCAAGAAACCAAGAAAACTTTCGATCAAGAAACACAAATTAGAATTACAATAAACTCCAACGGTATGAATAAAAGAAATACAGGCTTTTATGATATAGAGAACCGAATTGGCTCTGATACCATGAACAAATCCAGAATGTAAAATAGCTAAAGCAATACTTCAAAGAAGAATGAAGAACAGAGCTTCTTATTACTCTGTTACTTGAGAATCACATAATCCATACAAACAGCTAACTATATTTATACAAGAAGAAACATTAGCTAACCATGGTTAATTAGCTAGAGTTAATTAACTTAACAATAACTGGTATTTAACCTGACTAGAAGAAAATGACACAGTACAATATGTCTTGCTGTTTGTGTATTATCTTCACAGAAACAACAAGTTGTTTGTGTACAAATAGCTAACCATTTAACTGTTTACAGCAAGCTCAATAACTGTAAATAGCAAGCTGTTTACAGCAAGCTCAATGAAACGGTGAGTTTTATGCTATTATTTCTTCATTTTTAACAACTTAAATAAGTTTGTGTTCACCTCAAATGTGATGATCGGATTTGTCTCGAATGATACTATTTATAATCCAAAAAAATACTATTCATAACTTATATAGCACTATTTATTTCAAAAAATACTATTCACTAATTCGAAAATTTGGGCATTACATTCTTTCCCAAATTTTGGATGTTATAAATTGATTAGAGAAAAATTGAAAGAGTATGACTAAACAACAATATCGAAGTAAGATTAAAAAAAGGTTATGAGCAGTAAAATAGAGGCAGATTAGGATATAGGGTAAAGAAAGAGAATGTAAAATAGTGGCAGATTAGGATATAGGGTAAAGAAAGAGAATATATATATATATATATATATATATATATATATATATATATATATATATATATATATATATATATATATATATATATATATATGCAAAGAGTATAAATAGTAAAATACAATATACACTTTACACCAATTAATTATTATTATTTTTAGTTTAACTTTTATATTTATTTTCTTATAGTCTTTTATAACCCAAAAATTAATTGCTAAAAAATAAACAATTGGACATTTTTTTCTTTCAATTAAATATAATTTTAACTATAAAATTAGAATGGAAATATTAACAAATGATACAGTGTTAATATATATATATATAATAAAATTAAATTGAAAAGTTGGGCCACAAATTCAGATCAGATCGAATTTCAAGTATTTGTGTAGTATATTTTTTGGATTAGGTTAGATTATAAGATTTTTGGATCATTTGTTTTTTTTTTTTAATTTGGATCACTATTTTCAGATGTAAATAGTTTTTATGTTTGAATATATAAGTATTTCTATCAATCACATTTTAAAAATAAGATTTTAGCCAATTTAATAATTTTAAATCAAAATTTGAAAATTATAATATCATATAGAGGTATCAAATGGACAGATTGAGCGGATTTGGATCAGATCATTAATAGGCAGATCATATTTAGATGAATCATAAATTGATAAAAAAATATGGATCATAAATGAATTAATTTTCAAATAGATTTGGTGAATTTAGATTGATCCATGAATTCAATACAAATTATTACAAAATTTTAATTAATTAATTCGATAATAATAATATTAAATGAAAAATATAATATAAATAATAAGTTGATATATAAAGAAAAATAAAATTATATTATTTTCATAATTCAATATTTTTACATCAACAAAATTCACATCAAAGATAAATAGAAACTTCTTAAAAGAGGTAGTGATGAATTTGGATCTTATTATTTATCTTGCAGACTCAGACGTCTCATATTAATTAGTCAAACTTCATTTTAGTTTTTTCTTTGATCCTTGGAGGTCTTTTCTCTCGTGTCAATTATATAATCGCAATTTTTTTTACATATTTCTTTTGGTATTCAATTTTGAGCTTCTTACTATTCTCATTTTAGGAATTTCCCATGTAACGTGGCAACGTCATATATGATTTTGCAGTTGGTATTTGGTGCTGATATCAGTCCGTATAATTATTGTATTTGCTTGACAGTGCTGTACGTCCTGTCATTTTTTTTTTGAAAGAAAACAGCATCAATTGCATGAAGACAAAGAGGAGATTACATCTGAGTCAACCAAACTAGATACATGAGAGGGGCATTGCTCAATCCAAATAGAGAAAGAGGGAGATTTAGGTGAGCTTTTAGCAAGGGCATGAGCAACTCTGTTGCCTGATCTATGAGTGAAAACCCAGCTGGACACCCTAAAACTCTTTTTCAAGAAACGACAGTCCTCTAACATACATCCTAGCCCTGATCTAATCTCTTCATTATTAAGTAAAACATTAATGACTCACTTACAATCGGATTCAGCAATGATACAAAGGAAACCTAACTCAATGGCCAAAGAGAGACCAAACACTAAAGCCAGAGCTTCTGAGATTACAGGATCCCATATACCTATCATTGATTTTTGACCAAAAGCTAAGACTCGACCTTGAGCATCTCTGAAAATCGCTCCCAATCCAATTGTGTCATTATCAATGTTGCCCGCATCCACATTTAGCTTGATCATGTTCAGTGGCGGAGGAGTCCATCTTGCCTTCCTCAGTGCTCAACTGCCATTGCCACTAGCGTCTTTGAGAGATACCGATAGGAATTTATCTTTAAGGCTCTTTGCTGAGAAAATCACTTGATAGCTGTCAATAATTTTTTGCTCATGGAAGAGTTTGTTTCTTGCTGTCCATATTTGATAACAGATAGAAGCAAATAGATTGAAAGTCTCCATGGATAAACTGTCTAATGCTTCAATCAGCCAAGATTTGAAACAGAACACATTGGATTGTTGAATAGAGGAGAGACCTGCAAGATTCCAAGTTAATTTTGCAAAGGAGCAATCCTTTAATAAGTGCATGATTGATTCTATTTCACCACATCTTTGGCGGCTGGGAGAGATGGAATTTATGCGAAGATGAATAAGCACTTTGACTGGGAGAACCTTTAGGGAAGCACGCCATAGGAAATTGATAATTTTTGGTGGTAGATTAAGGCTCCAGAGTCATTTCCAAAAGCTGGCCTGCTGATTATTTGAATCCGAACAAGGAAGCTCATTGTATTTTAATCTCAAAGCCTGCCTGTATCCACTTTTAAGTATGATGGTAGAACCAAACCAACCTGTCGTTCGTTTCTACTAAACCAATTGGGATCTTCTTTATGCGCTCCATATCAACTGGAAGGAAGATATTGTTCAGTACCTCCCATTTCCATGTGCGATCCTGGTGGTTGATAAGAGAAGCTACTATTTCCTTTGCATGAGAATTGACACAAGGCGTTATGACTTTGAAGGTAGAAGGTTGAGGAATCCATCTGTCTTCCCAAATATTAAGGTTTAAACCATTGCCAACTTGCCAAAAAGATCCTGACTTCAGCACTTCTCTACCAGCAAGGATACTTCGCCAAGTAAAGCTAGGATTGGATCCAATTGAGGCTTCCAAAAACTTGCACGACGGGTAATATTTGGCCTTGAGAACTCTACTCAGAAGGGAATCTGGTTTGATGATCAACCTCCAACTTTGCTTGGCTAATAAAGCTAAATTGAACGCTTCAAAATCACGAAAGCCCAATTCCCCTTCCGCCTTTGGTTTGCATAATTGGCCCCATCCGCATAAGTGCATCTTCCTCTCATTTGTTTTGTGACCCCACCAAAATCTGCAAATCATTGCCTGTAGATCATGGCACAAACCAGACGGTATTAGAAAACACTGCATGATGTACGTAGGAATCGCCTGTGCCACTGCTTTGATTAGGATCTCTCTACCCGACCAAGATAAGAATTTCTCCTTCCAACCCTCCAGCCGCTGCCATAGCCTATCTTTTATTCTTGAAAATAAGGCTTTCTTAGATCTCCCCACCACCGTTGGAAGCCCCAAGTATAAATCATGATGGCCTACTTCTTTTACTCCCAAGAAATTGGTGATTGATTTCTTTAACTCCCTGCTGACACTTGAGCTAAAAGCGACTTCAGATTTCATGAGATTGACTTTTTGTCCCGAAAGAGATTCATACCACTGTAGAACATTTAATATTGCATTTGCTTCCGTAATTTAAGCTCGACAAAAAAGAAGACTATTATCTGCAAACAGTAAGTGGGAGATTGAAGGAGCCCCTTTACATATCTGAATCCTATGGAGAAATTTAGAAGTAGTGGCTGAATTGAGCAAACCTGTGAGGCCTTTAGTGCAGATAAGGAATAGGTAGGGGGATAAAGGATCTCCTTGACGAAGCCCCCTTGAGGGGGTGATGCATCCCGCTGGGTTCCCATTAATTAAGATCAAGTATGTAACCGAAGACACAATATTCATCACCCTTTTGATCCACCCTTCTGAGAAGCCCAACTTTTCCATGGTTGATGATAGAAAAGACCATTCCACTCTGTCATACGCTTTTACCATATCTAGCTTTAGAGACATAAGCTTTCGTCTTCCAGCCCCCCTATTTTTTATGTGATGGAATGCTTCACAAGCAATAAGAGCATTATCTGTGATTAACCTGCCAGGTACAAATGCACTTTGGGTAGGGTTAATAATATCTCCCAGCAGTTTCTTCAGCCTATTAGCCAGGACCTTTGTAGCAATCTTGCATATCACATTACATAGGCTAATTGGTCTATATTCCGAAATGAATTTTGGATTTTTCACTTTTGGAATTAGACAGATGCGGGTATGGTTAAATTGGGATGGCATAGATCTGTTCTCTAGCACCTCCAAGACTACTTTAGTCACCTCCTCTACGACTGTGCTCCAATACTTTTGGTAAAATAGTGGTGGAAAACCATCTGGACCTAGAGCCTTAAATGGATGCATCATCTTAACTGCTTGAATTACTTCCTTTGGTGCACGTCCTGTCATTAAGCTGTTAAGTGGGATACATTTTCATATATATTTTTTGTTAGAAATTTAAATATTATAGTTGGGAAATAGGAGTAATGCTTGGGATATATACTATTGTAAGGGCATGATCAATCCAATTTGATATGGTATTGTGGACTGAACGACCATTGATTGGATGAAGTATGATAGCCATGGGAGAATTCATTTAAAATTTAGTTTTCGAAATGTCCGAACTAATGTGGCAAATGTTCGATTGGATCAGTTTAACTACAAACCGGCAGTCTATCTGGTTGGTTCAATATATAAAAATCGAACTGGCTAAAAATCGTAAGAAACCGATATGAACCGGCTAAAAATTGGATAAATCAGTAAAAACCGATTTGAAATCGAGTGAAACCAGGAAAATCGGTTTAAATCAAAAAAACCATTTTTTAATCCAAAATATATATGCAACAATTTTTTTTGCTGGAAAAAATAAAATATAAATATAAATACAAAATAATTGAAATTTAGGATATTTTATTGAATTTTTTATGAATAAAATAAAAATTATAATTTATAATTCATGAATATTTTTGAATCTTTGCAATTTTTTTACTATATTTATCTTAAGTATTTGTTATGAATATTGAATAACTTGAAAATATTATTTTATTATTAATGTTTGATGATAAATTTATTTTTTAAATTATTTTTTATTTTTTATATAGTTATATTCTCATAATATTTATAGAAAATTTTAAAAATAATATTATTTAAAAAAAGTAAAAAACTCGATTGAACCCTATAGAACCAATCGAACAAAAAACCCTTTGTCTCTCCGATTTTTTATTCAATCCAATTTTAATAACATTGAAAATGGGTAAAAATATAGTTTTAAGGTACAATTGTAATTTAGAAATTATAAATAAGGATTTAATAAGTGGATAATAGTTTATTTTGACTTTTTAAAATTACCGTGCTTACTGCAGGAGACTCCATAATTTTTCAATAGAATTCTATTTCACATACTTTATATGCTTAAATTTATATTTAATATTTAATGTATGGTTAGTCCGATATAGCAAGAATTTTGGGTGAATGGGTTTAAAATTTTAAGATATATATATGAGTTCAATTTTAATTTTTAGTAGTCCAAAGGTCCAAATTTGAAATAAAAGTTACACAAATATACCATAAACATAAATAGATTATTATTAAATAAATTATAAATGGATTACATTTTAAAAAAACATCCCATGATAAAGGGGATTGGATTTTTGCAAAACAATTTGAAGCTCTAATATATTTTGACATTAATTTAAACTTTATTTTCAATAAACTATCTTATTACCATTCTTATTGATAACTACAAAAATTACATCTCTAAAGGCTCAGTCATTTCGGCCCAATAGTATTTAAGACGGCCCAAATCTGCTAACAGGAAGGAGTAGCGTGAGCTAGAAGATAACACAGGGAAGCATGATCTTCGATCGGACTGATAGGACGTCTTGTCCTATCAGCCCACTGGCATAAGCCAATGTCTATATTCTCCACCTACTTTCAGTCACATCGTCGCTCACCTATTCTGACTGTCGGTTATCATCTCCCCAAGGTACTCAAGTGACCCCTCCCCTAAAATATCTCCTATAAATGGCCAAAAACACAATGGCATCGGGTATTGAACTCTAGAGACTCTTTTCCTCTTTTTAGCACTTACTCCTAAGTTACTGACTTAAGCTTTGAAGTGCTAACGCCTAGGTCCGACCGGGCACTCCATTTTTTGCAGGTCTTTCCTTCCACCCAGCCTTCAAACTACCAGCTATTCTTCTTACAAGATAAGGCATTTCCAGCTTTATCATTTGGTGCTTTCGTTGAGAGCCATGGCAGACTCAAGGTCTTATGAAAATGTAATTCACCAAGATCGTAGTCGCGATAACTAGGACAGATCTGAAGCTCCAAGGCAAAGAAAAAGATCCTTCAGGTCGTCACCTGGAGGGAGTCCCCTCCTAGATCTCGGTGATATGATGGCGCAGCAGCAGGACAACGCCCCTATTACTATAGATAACATGTGTGCTGTACTTAACCACCTCACTAAGAACGTGGTACAAGCCTTGGAAATCGAAAACATACCCAGAGCTCTCAAAGACGGTCAAGAAAGGGACCTGATGGCAGAAGGTTTCGAAAGAAGAAAAAACAAGGGGCTCTCCCTAAGAGAGTCGAGCGCTCATGATGGGAGAAAGGCGAGTGTCAAAACTATGAACAGACACGATAAAGGCAAGGAAATGATGTTTTCAAGCAGAGATGTTTCTCATATCTTCAGTAGATTGTACGCCTCATCTTTCGATTAGCAGAAAGGATGTGCGCCTAGTCATGCTTACTTCTAAAGGACAAAAGGAAAATTTGCTCCTGTGGCCACGAGCAGTGAGGATGAATGGTTCGAACAAAGACTAAAAAGGTTTGGCTCGACGGAGTCAAAGAGAGAGATGTTGGAGAGGAACACTTGCAACGTTACCTCCCCTTTTTGCAGAAAGATTCTAGAGTCTGAGCTGCCTCCCAAATGGAGAGATGTGGTGATGGACAAATATACAAGTAAAATAGACCCTGCCACTCACCTTGCGGAATTTTTGACTAAAGTGCAGGTCTATACCTTTGATGAGAGGATCGCTTGTAGAGTTTTTTCGACCACTTTAGGAGGGGCTGCCTTGAAATGGTTCCTCAAACTCCCTCTTGCATCAATTGCCTCCTTCCAACAGCTCAAAGAATCGTTCGTAGCGCGATTCCATGTGCGAACGCACACATCAAAATCGGCCAATGACCTGTGCAACCTCTACCAAAGAACTAATGAAAGTCTCAGAGATTACATTGTTCGCTTTCAAGATGCAATGCTAAAAACGGGGGACTTAAGCATAGGATCGGCATCCAGGGCCTTAGCAAAAGGAATCGCAGACCGACCATTTGCTGAATTGCTAACCACGAAGCCACCAAGTAGTTTTCCCGACTTAATGGACAGTGTGATGGATAGGTTGTGATACATGGATGGTTGACCATTCAAGAGAACCCCTGTATCCGATCGAGCCGAGGAAAAGTCAAAACGATCGGTCCTCTCAAGGATTTCAAAGAGGAGAAACGAGGATGAGAGGGATAAACCCGACCACCGCAATAATCGATCGGCTGGGACTTTTAGCCCCATCAGCATTGATTCTCTGAGAATGCCATTAATCATCAAGAGAAAGCATAGAAAAACCGATCGACCCAAAGTGGCCAAGCAGGGGGAAAAGCAGTGGAGGTCGCGACAAAAGCCGTAAACTATTTCGGGAAAAGGCCAACAAAAACTGCAACAAATCAGGTGCAATTATTACAATTTGTACTGAATGTAAATGTTCTCTCACCCTCCTGTAACAAATACCGAAATATCAGTCTATCTTAATATCATTTGTTTTTCCATTTAAAGATATATTCTTGAAGTAACAGCAAAAAAAAAAAAAGAAAAGGGGAGCGTCAACATGCAAAAAGCTGCTGAAAACCCCAATGCCGCGACACACACAAAACGAATGTCTCTATAAAGTGAGAACAATTTAAGAACAAAAGGTACGTGTTTAAATTCCATAAATTTAATAATTATTATTCGAGAAAGCTTATTTATTTTCCAGCAAACTAGTCCCTTAATTCGAACCACTTTGCTATCGGGAATTCAAGGTGAAAACCCTAAAAGTTTTCGGAGCTACAACATCCATCCCCAGAAGTGGATCGGATGATTGTTAATGCCATTGCCAAGAGCGCCACCGCCAAGAGCGGATAAGATGAACATCCATCCCCAGAAGCGGATCGGATGATTGTTAACACCATCGCCAAGAGCGCTACCGCCAAGAGCGGATAAGATGAACATCCATCCCCAGGAGCGGATCGGATGATTGTTAACGCCATCGCCAAGAGCGGATAAGATGAACATCCATCCCCAGGAGCAGATCTGATGATTGTTAATGCCATCGCCAAGAGCTCCACCGCTAAGAGCGGATAAGATAAACATCCATCCCTAGGAGCGGATCGAATGATTGTTAACGCCATCGCCATGAGTGCCACCGCTAAGAGCGAATAAGATGAACATCCATCCCCAGGAGTGGATCGAATGATTGTTAATGCCATCGCCAAGAGCGCCACCACCAAGAGTGGATAAGATGAACATCCATCCCCAGGAGCGGATCAGGTGGTTATTAGCGCCACCATCAGGATGGCGTAGTCAGCTATATAAATAAATCAATTGGTAACTTTCTCGATATTCACAAGCCTTCGATTTCGAAGATCAAATTGCGTGAAGGGAAGCTAAATAATGATAATACTCAAAATAAAATGAACCTTAAGGTCGGCTTGTTAAAAGCCTGTAAAGAAGCCTTAAGAAGATTGGAGAAGAAGGCCATAACACCTAAGCTCCATCACTAAGCTCGATTTCCATCCCGAGCATGAGATAAGAAAGCTCTCCCTGCATAGGCCTTTTGGGGCAGCACCCCAGAAACAAAACCATGAGGGCTCCAGTCCAAAGCAGACAATATATACGGAGCCCGATCGAATCTCCTCCCCGATCGGATCCCCCGCCATCGAAAATGCGAGACAAGATCTTCTATCGATCGGTGAGCGAGCGATCCATCATTTAAGTTGATAGCTTCCCAAATGAATATATGATCGACACAATGAAATAGTTATTGACAGAATCATGCGTTCCAATGTTGAAAAAATCAAATTGAAATTCAGGGAGTATTTTTCCAGTAACAATTTCGTACATTTTACACGAATGATTTACACAATTCCCTTTAGTCAACTTAATATTCCCTTAGCCGACCTTATAATGATTGATTACTGAATTGAGAATTGCAGTTCACAGACGCGGCTGAGAGGAAACTTCATTATTATATATGGATAATTTTTACAAAACAGAGACAAAATTATTACAGCAAAAGCTATGCTTCTATACTTCAAAGGGGAACTCTGCAATGACTTTAGCAGGGCACGGACAAGACTCCGTTGTTTTCCTGAAAACTTTCTCTATCAATAAGGAAGTTGCAAATGATAAAGTTGACTTTTGCATCAGCGTCCAGTCAGAGAAAAGTTCTAAAAAAAATCTCATAGCTGCTGATAGAAGGAGAAATGGATAAGACATTCGGCTCATTCATCCGGCTAAGATCAGCCTTGGGAAAAATGCCTATTGGCTTCGCATCTTCCCTCTAGGCAGAAAGTCCTCCTCTGAACTGCTTCCTCTATGCTAGCTCCTTCTCCAAAATAGCCCATAATGAATCCCGCTCGAACTTAACTTGGGAACATTCAGCAGACAAACGAGTTACATTACTTTGGAGATGGCACACCTCCTCTTGCTGAGCTTTTAGACTTTCAGAAAGACGAACGGACTTTTCTTTCAGCCTCTTAATTTTCGATTGAGCCAACAGAAACTCCTTTCTTGCTGAATCATATTTGGCCTCTACCTCCTTCCTAGCTCGGTCGGAATCTTCCCATTTCTTTTTGCAAATATTGGCCACACCATGCAAATGCAAACCCTTTTTTATCAAGTGAAAGTTAGACAAATAAAAGGTTGAGGAATCAAGAGGATAGGGTATCACAAGATGAATGTCTGTTCAAGAATGAATATTTTGAAAAATACCTCCAGGCTTTGCCTTTGAAAGAAGCTACGTTCTTGGGACAACCAGTCAACATTTCCTATCGCCCTGAAATCATCCTCTTGAAGCATGCCTTGGCACAAATAACTGGCGACCGCCCTGTCATTAATGGAGCAGCCTTCGTCGAACTGACTTTTTAAAACTTCTCCCAATGACGCAGCACAACCATCAAAAGCTCTCATAGTAGCGCTCTTGTGAGACTCATCTCGAAGGGGCTCCTTATCCTTAGCAACAATCCTAGCACCTGCGGCAGCTGCTAACTCTATAGTTTCTCCTTTAGCTCCATCTTCAGCATTCTTCTTAGTAGTTTCACCCCTTAAGGGCACACCGACTTCAACTAACCTTGTATGAGGCATCGAAATAGATTGGTCAGGATGGGAGGTTGAAAGGCTAATGGAAGGCACAGATGCCTGCGCTTCTGAGCGAAATGCAAGCTTTCTCTTTCTAGATTTCTTCTCTTCCCTAGCTGCACGGTTTGCTTCCATATTTGCTTTAGCCCGATCGGCCAGCCGTTTAACAATATCATCTGCCTTAGTCATTGCACCTGCAACTGCATTGTAAAAGTAAAAGATAAGTACCCTATCAAGTTAATATAAACTTTATAAACTTGCAATTCACGACTGTCAATATGCATTTAGCTTCGGCACCTCCAACCTGCATCAATATATACGCCAGGAATTGAGGATCCGACCAAAATACCAAGAAGAGAGATTAAAGTCATATAGTCTTCTATGTCTCCAACATCAATCTTTGCAAACGTCAATCAGAATACTAGTTTAAGGGCAATTCCTTGATCAAGCTTTGAGCAAAGCACCGATCTTTACTCATTCAAAAAATTAAGGGCAATTCTAAAACATGTAATGAATTACAAGTTCCAAGACATTAAGGGATTTGTTATCTCCGACGTCCTCCCTCATGTGAATTTCATAGGGCAGAATGGGACTTCTTTGTTGAAGAATGATTATAGTTTGAAATCGCCTTTAATGCAAGGGACGAAATGCTAAATAAGGTGACACGATGATGTTACAAAAGGTGAAGAACATTAAACAACGAAAGTTGCTCACTTACTTGGGCAATTCGATCTTCAAATCCTCAAAATATGAAGCAACTTTTTATGCGAAAAAGAATAAAAAATGGATCTTACAAAGAAAATCCAGTAGAGTCCTGTTAAGAATTATGGGAAAGGGGCGTAAAAATTGCCTATTTATAGCTGCACAACTTTCGGACATATCCAAGCGCCTCAAAAAGTTGTATAGTCGCCACATGTCTTTAAATCATCATGATGGTTCTGGGAAAAAAGAAGTCACCCTCGACATGCGCGCTGGCAATAAATGCATAATAGTTGACGTGAAAAGATGCGACCCATCGGATGCAGACTAATTTAAAAATCTCCGCCAAAAGGCCCCCAGTCGATGAATTGACCATGAAGCAACAAAATTGGGAAGCTCGCCATCAAATTAAGAAAACCCCTTACGAAGTCTCCAGAATACCTATAAAATCGAAACCCTTGGCGTCCCAAGAAACAGAAATACCGAAACTACCAAGAGTCACTAAGCGCAGCCGTTTATATCTGGCAAAGAGAATGTTTTCCATCTTTCCTCATCTCTAGGAAAAGGTACGTTTCTTTGTTTGTTTTTAGACTTTGTTCTTATGTGCAAGACGGTTGTTTTATTCTACCTCAGCCAACCGAAATTTTCAACTGACAAATAATCCAATGCTATTAGGACTACTAATAACGACAATACGAAGCCAGATATCCCACCGATCGGATAGATAGCGGTTCATCATCTCCAATCGATTAAAATGATCCCGAAAAAAATGGACTCCATAAAGAGCTATGAGCTTCGACCGATCAAAAATAGCTGCCAAATCAACTGGAATTAATGTAATCAAAGTTATGGGTAGCTGAAGCTCATTTGCATGCAAGAAAGGTCCTCCTGTCAAAATCGACGTTCATATCGGGTTAAAGATTTGAATTACCGAACCCTTATATCAATGATGGAATGGTGTAAAGACTGAAAGGTCGTTCGCCATGCATAATTCTCCAGTGAATGACTGATTAAATGATATTTTGGTCAAATCAAAATATCGAAAAGTTGCCCATTGCGCATGAGCAGCGATTATAAAATGCGACTTTCACTCGAACGGAAGACTTATTTCTAACATCCGGCCAGACCAAGTGATCACCAACCAAAGATGGTTGGACACTAAAATGCTCAACAAATGCATCTGAATTCAGGAAGTATTATCACTTAATATTTAAGTTTGTGCATTCTCTACAGGGGATCTTCATACATTGACAATAATATTTCTTCATATTAGTTACATTTGTGACAAATGTCGCCCAAGATGAAAATTACAGCACAAATACTTACTCGGAAGATAGATTGACTTTCATATATGAAGCATTCTAAAAAAAAAAAGAAAGAAGAGAGAAAAGGGGGAAAGAAAGCTAAGCCGGCTAACTATGTCTCAACAACATCACCAAGTCCGATCAATCATAAGACAGCAAAGTCTGAACATTGGCCTCAATTGGTCAACCGGTAATGAAATAACTGAATGTGCACAGAATCTGGCCAAGATCACAGTATAAAATTGAAGCACACTGAAAGAGGCGTGGTCAAAAAATTATTTTGGCTCCCATGAGGAGGGAGAATCTCATGATATTCGATTGTTGCAACCACGCCTTCAAGCACCGAATGAATGGTCCGCTATTCTCATCTCTAGATGTTCCCCTATTCTTTGCCATAGAACTTGGTTGAACTGTTACAGATACCTTTGTGGGAAGATCATATTGTAAAGGGATTTCAATCACTTTTCCTTCTTTGAGTTTCGAAGGGCAAACCATGAGCCCACGACCTTCATAAGCTTTCAGAAAATGCCAATCTACAGGCTCTGTATAGTCTGATACCATCTCTGATAAAAAAAGAAGAAGAGGCGAAAAGTATTTTGTATAGCGATTTGATCAGTTAATCTCACCAAAGAAACGCGACAGGAGCTTCACACCCCTGCCAGGGATGATTAAAGAATGAGACGAAGTCGTCTTAAAGCCATCTTTTATAGACTCCAAGCTTCTGGAATTCTCCAAACATTCCTTTGAGCAGTCGCCACACGTCTCCAATTAATGAGAACGCATAGCGAAGAACGAAGCGTCACCTTTAACGCATGAGCAAGCGTTAAATGCACACCAGCAAATGAAGCGTCGCCTTTGACACATGTGCAAGCATTAAATGCATAACGGTTGCCCAAAATTGGCGGATATGACTCCTCAAATTGGGCGTTCCTAGAAAACTCGAAAATTTCGCCAATATAACCAAATATGCACCTCGCCTGATCGGACCTGTTTGGGGGGGGAGGGGGGACGAATGATAACTACAGAAATTACATCTCTAAAGGCCCAGTCATTTCGGCTCAATAGTATTTAAGACGGCCCAAATATGCTAACAGGAAGGAGTAGCGTGAGCTAGAAGATAACACAGGAAAGCGTGATCTCCGATCGGACTGATGGGACGTCTTGTCTTGTCAGCCCACTGGCACAAGCCAACGCTTATACTCTCCACCTACTTTCAGTCACATCGCCGCTCACCTACTCTGACTGCCGGTTATCATCTCCCTAAGGTACTCAAGTACCCCTCCCCCAAAAGATTTCCTATAAATGGCAAAAAACACAATGACATCAGGTATTGAACTCTGGAGACTCTTTTCCTCCTTTTAGCACTTACTCCCAAGTTACTGACTTAAGCTTCAGAGTGCTAACACCTGGGTCCGATCGGACACTCCATTTTTTGCAGTTCCTTCCTTCCATCCAGCCTTCAAACTGCCAGCTGCTCTTCTTCAAGATAAGGCATTTCCAGCTTTATCACTTATCTTTTTCCTCATTTTCAATTTCCAAGTATTCTACTTTGATCGTCTTCCATAATCACTCAGTTAAGTTTTTGCTGTAAATAAATTGAAAAGTGGAATTTTGATTTCTTGTTTAGGCATTATATTATGGAGATAAAATTCCTATTAACCATTTGCACTTAGTGGGGAAATTACTATCCTAGAAAAAGTCTCATTTAAACTCCTTATCTAATTCATTTTTTTTTTTGTAAATATTTCTAAATTGATTTCACGTACAATTATTGAACTTATACTAAATAACGGATTAGTAATAAAAAAAGAATGAAGGTGAAAAATTGCTCCTCTATTTTCGCCAAAAGTGCAATAGAATCCCTCTATTTTATTTTGCCACAATATTGTTTAGGAACTTTCAAAATTGAGACAATATTGCTCATGTGATAACGATCTACAAAAGTTAACCTATTTTTATCCATTGACCTTAATATCTGCTTTCTCTAAGGTGCAACACAACCCCCTACTTTTACTTTATTGCAATATTATTTATGAACTTTCAAAATTGCAGAAATGTTGATATTCCATTTGCAGTCTTTTAAGATAGACCAATTTTCGTCCATGAATCTTACTTGGCTCAAATTTTATGTTGTTACTCAAAAAACTAAAATAAAAGAAAGAAATCAACATTCCTATATCTGCTCTCCTTCCGAAAATTCAAAATTTACAAATATGATCTAATAGAAAATCTCATGTACAAAAATCAAAATTTTGCACTCTATTTTTTTTTTTTTTTTTTGTGTGAAAAGAGAACACTTAAAGTTATTCTTTTAAAAAAAATTAAATGATTTCAATAAAAGAAATTAAATTTTTTATTTAAATAGATATTTTTGTTATGTTATATACTTTTCTTTCTACCATGTGTTATCCATATAAGCCACATCATATTATATATGCCAGTATTAATTATTCAGATGCTAGGTATTAAAGTTTAGAGATGAAAATTAGTATATTTTAAAAGATAATAAGTAAATGGTTAACATTGCTCCAATTTTAAAAATTCCGAAGTAATATTGCACGAAAATAAAAGAATTTTGGGTAATTTTCATATAGTTGATTTTGGCCATAGTAACTTGTAATCATAATTTTTGAGAGTTAAGCTATTTTTGTTAAAAAAAAAAAATTATTATTATCACATGTCCATTTTTTATATAAATTTGATCACCCTAAATAAAATTAACCCATTCTCTTCTTACACATTCAATATTTTTAAAAATACTTTTCAATAAATTACAACAATCTGAAGTAAAATTCTTTAGTAATTTATTTAATAAGAGTTCACTAGTCTAAACAAACAAAGTAATAGGAAGAGAATAGAAATCTAATGAAATATATATGGGAAGCAAAATTTGAGAAAGTTAGGATTGATTTTATTAGATGCATGAATCTCCAAATTAATAAACTCAAGGCTGTAAATTACTTAATTTCTTTGTCAATTCTAATTAAAGCATCACTTAATTTCTTATTTAACCAAGCATTAGAATTCTAATATAACTCAACCCCTTCAGACTTGTTTTCCTTTTCTGTAAATTGCTATTGGGCTTGCACTTCATGTATCTGATTTTTGGGCCGGATTATAAATAGTAAGTTCATATAGGCATGAATTTAATTTTGATTTAAATTAAATTTGCTAATAAGTTTGAAAATTAATAAACAAGTCAGAAATCAAAGCCTGCAACTTAGGGTTTATTATGTTTATTAAATAATGAAAACTTGGAGTTAGAGATGTTCTAATATCAAATCTATTGAAGAGAATAAAATATTTCAGCCATAAATATTAATTTCAATGTATTAAAAAGTATAAATTTCGGATATTTTCTCCTCGTTTTTGCCTGGTAAAAAATAAAGCAACTGTACCCATCAAGCAAACGTCAAACTCCAATTGAAACAAGTTAATTAGGGACTAACGTCACTCATGCTTATCTTGAAACCAAATCACCTTTTTTTTTTTTTATTTTATTAAAGCGGATGGAAATTGAAGCTTTACCATGTAAAGTGGTAAGACATGTCACCCCATCACCACCGAAAAGGGCCAAATGATGCATTTTATTATTATTATTATTGTTATTATTATTATTATTATTTAATAATGGGGGGGATAAATATATAATTAAACATGATTTGAAAACTAAACTAATGAAAGATGGCCATCTTAATGCTTGTTCTTTTGAAAGGGTAATCAATTTGTGTGTTTAATACAAACAAAGGATGAGG
Organism: Excoecaria agallocha; assembly: GCA_037975025.1. Lineage (NCBI taxonomy): Eukaryota > Viridiplantae > Streptophyta > Magnoliopsida > Malpighiales > Euphorbiaceae > Excoecaria > Excoecaria agallocha. Next base: position 15,190,730 of record CM075817.1, on the reverse strand, counting down.
TAAGATGGAGAATACATATATGTATCATTCTATGTTGGTTGGTCCGGAGAGACTGATTTATGGTTAGGTAAAAGCATTTGCTCTTTTATTGACTAAAGCGAGAAAATATCCGAATAGATTACCTATGCAGTAATTTTTTCTTTCGTTTTCTTTCTTTCTTTCTTTCTTTTTTTTTTAATTAATGGCTAAATTGTCTTTAATTGACCCATCAAATTGATCTCTAAACTTTCTGAATTTTTCAAATACAATTCTGTTATGTAAAAAATTTAATCGAGTACGATTTAATGATGGATTTTGAATATCCAGGTGGTATTTTCAGCGATGCATTTCGTTAGAATTATGAAAAAATTTAATAAAATTTAAATTTTAAAACTTTTGAAAAGATTAAAAATCCACGAGGTCCATTTTTAAGTTTAGAAGCTCAAATGAAAATGAATTGTTGATTGGAGGATTTGCCACGGCCAACCTTGCAATTCCTAGTAAAATATATATTAATTAACTCACCAGAGAGCTGATTATTATTTTCGATCAGATGCTGAATTCCTACAAAAAAGAAAGTCCGATTAGATAAGACGTAAATATTCCGAATCTTAAGTTAGTAGCTTTTTGAAGAAAAAATTCTTAAAGAGAGAATCTCAGAGATTCAATACTTGGCGCTACTGTGCATTGAACTATTTATATGAGATAAGAGGGGTACACTCGAGTACCTTGAACGTGATAATTGGCTATCAGAGCAGGTGAGTAGCGAAGTGACAAGGAGCAGTTGAAGGGCATGGGTTATACTTTATGTTAGTGGATTGATTGAGACTTGATGTCCTATCAGACATCAATTGGTCTCTTCTTTGTCTTGTGACTCATGCTTGGTACTCTTTTCCTAATGGGCTTTAGCCCAAGTCAGGTGTGATGGGCCGACCGACTTGGACCTTGGAATATGATATTTTCATAGTTATCACTTGTCCCCTCCCCCCCAAAAAGATTCGATCGGGTGAGCTCACTTTGAGGTGCTCCAATCGGAGAGTGACTATTGGCAGGATTTTCAAAATTTGAAAATGCTCAGTCGAACGGACACGTATATTTAGACAGCTATCTTCTTATTAATGTCGTAAATGCTCGCCAAAAATGATGCCTCGCTCTTTGTGTCGTAGTGATGATTTCAATAACATGTGGCGAGGATCTTGTGGTGAGATGATTGGTACATTTAAGAGGTTTTTATCAATAAATATGCAACTTTTGGGTGATTTTTTCTTTACTTTCCAGCAATTCTTAGCGAAACTCTACCAGAATTCCTTCTTAACCACAGTCGTTCAAATTCTAGCGATTTTTCGAAAGTTCTCATGAGATAATCCACGTAAGTAGTTCCTGTTTCACACATCTCTCATTTTTTCTTTCATTTGCTTTAATTCTCCTGCATTCATCCTTATTTTGACTCCTAGCCGAAAGGTTTCTAGCATAGATCCCCAGAGATTCCTTAGGGATTATTGAGAATGGCTTCCATCAGTGGTCAATCAATAGACATGAGTTTTATTGAAGAGTATAGAAACCGTTAGTGGTTGCTCGCCCTTCCAGAATGAATCCAAGAGAAGTGGCTGAGATTCCTTCACGGTATGGCTTTCCTGCAAAAGTGTTCGCGCTAGCTTACCCTGACTCCATGGTGATAATGGAGGGACCTTTCGACCGCGAGAATAACGAGTGGTTCATCTGCCACCTTTGGAGTTTGGATGCAGGGATGAGGCTACCGTTTGACGCGTTCAAAATAGCGATGCTAAAGGGTTATGGAATTGCCCCGAACCAACTGAATCCAAACAAATGAAGGATCATAACCTGCTTCAAAATCCTCTGTAAAATAAAAGGGACTGCTCCGATGCTAGATCTTTTCACCCACTTTTTTTACATTTCAGATCGAAATGACGGAATGGAGTATTTCTTTACCAATCAATCGAAGAGGAAGCTCTTTACTATTCCATCTTCGTTGAAAGGATTCAAGGAGAGATTATTCTTAATGGAAATGTCCGGTGGATTCGGAGTCAGCCTTACTCGATTGAAGGCTGCAGTCATTCTAAAAGATCAAGCTACTAGGCAATCCTTATATAAGGTCGACATCAAGAAATTGATGGATGCCGTGGCGAGGAAAGGGGAGCCGTATGAATTCAACTATCTCTTGGGGATGTTGTTTGGGTTCTCCAGTTCTGATGCTAACGAAGACACAGATTGTGAGCATTAGGATCGAAAGAAGGAGAAAGCATGATATGATCATCATTCATTGCATGTGCAAATTGATATCGTACTGAAAAAGATACTTACCTTAGCTTGTATTGGTGTTGTAGCTGAAGGCAAAATGGCTGGAGGAGATGATTTGGCCAAGCAGCTAACCGATCGAATGAAGGAAAAAAGAGCTGCAGAGCTGGCTGCTCAGAAGAAGAAGTCCAAGAGGAGGAGACTTGTACTTTCCTCATCGGTTTAAACTTCAAAGGGTCCAATCGGAGGTCCTTCACCTACTACTACTGCTGCTGCTATCGTCTCTCATTCAGTGCTGATGATAATCGAACCTGCAGCTTTATTGTCTAGTGTAGAGGGTCGAATCCCCTTAAGGCGACTATGGCTAAGGGATGAATCTAACTTTGAAGAGATATTTCCTGTTGTAAGCTCCCTCAGCATACCACTTATGAGGGAAGTCACACAAAAGAGGGCGATCGAGCTAGATAAAGTTACCCAAAAGCAAGCTGAGGAGGCAGCGCGAAAGAAAGTGGTCGATCTGGTGGCTATAGTGGACGCTCGGGTTGCAACTATAGGCAAAGTGCCTAGCTAGAGCGAGCCTACCCAAAGGGCAGCAGGGAAAGCCCATGAGAGGCGAACAGTGCCCCTGAGTGACATACTGAGGGAGAACTTCAATGATGATTGGTCTGTCGAAGATAAGGCAGTCTCTAACTTCATTTGCCAGGATCCTTTTCAGGACAATGACTTCAAGATCATAGGAGATCTAAATATGCTCGATCGGGAGTGTTCTTTGTTTAAACAGCAGACCCTGAAGTTCATTTTCTTTCTCATTTTATTTTAACAGTCTACTCTTTTTACTTAGAGATTTACTAACTTTGCTGTTGTTATTTTTTTTAACTGATCAAGTATGGCTTGCGATTACAAGGCACGGGGAACTTCCTGAAGGTTAAACTGAAGGACACCATTTGATCGAAGGGGGAGGCAGATGCCAAAGTGGATGCTGCTAAGGAAAAGGCCTCTTTCCTTCGATCAGAGATGGATACCTTGAAAAAGGAAGCTTTCCAGAGTGCCCAACAACTGAAGGCTTGGCAGGGCAAAGCCAACTGGGTAAGGAAGAAAGTGAAATGCTTAACTGTCGAGGGCATTCAATGGCATAAACTCGAGAAGAACATTGTAAGACTGACTATCGAGTGCCTAGTTTTGACCTCGAAATACACTAAAGCTAAAGGGAGCCAATGCAAAGCTCTTGCAGAGTGTGACCTACTTTGCGCTAAGCAGGATGCCCTAAAGGCCGCTTTGAAGGAGAGGGAGAAGGCATGGAGTAAGAAATACGAGAAGGAGCTTGCCTCTCAGAAGGATCAACTACTTGATCAATTGGATGAAGCCTAGAGCAAGTTATTGTCTCGTCGACCCATAAGGCCAGCAGATATTTTTTTGAGGCCAATCTCGACTGGATAGAGGACCCAAGTATCTTGCCTGATCCTTAATCTAGTGATGATAAGGAGGAGACCCTTCAAGAGGGGGCGGCTGAGATGTAAAAAATGATGGAACACCAGGTGAAGATCCCTCGCTGTCTAAAGTTTCTCCTACAGAGGTGGCCAAGCCTGAGCTTGCAACCTCCCTTCCTATAGAGCCTCCTCAAATTGCCATCGGACCTTTAGAAGAGCCTGCTTCAAGGCCAACTGCTGAACCTACTGCAGAGGTGATGCACTCCAAGCATAATGCCAATCCTGTCGGGGAGCCATATACTACAGAGATTATAGATATAGAAAATTAGGAATTTTCTTCTTCTTCCTTTTTGTAAAGTCGTAACTTGTACAATTCATAAATAAAACACAATCTTTTTCTTTAAAGATGTGCCTTCTATGTATTTGTAATTCAATTCAATGAATGCCTTTGTTTTCAGCAATATCTTCATATTTTCTCCTTTAATTGTGTCAATGTTAATCAAATCAACTAATTAAGTAGTAAAGATCTTCCTGAATTCGTAGAAGAATAACTCGTAAATCAGTAGCTAATTGGAAAAATGTAATCAGTTGCTTATCTGGCAGAAGTTAAGAAATAAGCTTAGAAGCTTAGACGCGTAATCTGATCGAAACGTATGATCAGTCGGCCATATGAACATTAAGCGTGGTGGATGACCTTTAGACCTCGCATTCACTTGTAATTTTGAGAACAAATTCATACATCGAGTTAGCATTTTAACTTGCATTTCGATTCGTAATCATTGCCTAATACTTAACTCGGGAGAAATTATTGATTCCATTCCACCTGCAACAAATAAATTGCTTTAAATAAATTTAACCTGCAAATAAATAGACTTCAACTTTTGTATTTTGGCTTAGGATAAGCATCGATCCTAGTAGATAAGTTGCACCAAATATTAAATAAATTAACTTCAACTTTCGCATTTTTGGCTTGAGATGAACATCAAGCCTAGCGGATAAGTTGCACCAGATATTAAATAGGTAGACTTCAATTTTTGTATTTTCGGCTCGGGATGAACGTCGAGCCTAGCGGATAAGTTGCATTAATCAAAGATCTTTGATTAGGATTTTCATCAATCAAGATTAATTCCATCGATCACAATTTTTATCAATCAAAATTACTAAGATCATCGATCTTAAAAAAATTGGAATAAATAAGTTAATCAAGAAATCTGGCTCCTTCGATCGGGATGCACATCGATCGAGGATCAATTAGATTATCAATTGGGATTTAATCTGCAAATAAATGGACTCCGATCTTCTCATTTTGGGCTTGGGATTAACATCAAGCTTAGCGAATAAATTGTACCAAATATTAATTTAATCTACAAATAAATGGACTTCGACATTTGCATTTTGGGCTCAGGATGAAAATCAAGTCTAGCGAATAAACTAAACCAAACATACCTTTTATGGAGATGGAAAGTAATTTCTCTGTTTATTGAATTCAATTTCTGGTACAAGATTACACGTGATACTTCTTAAGTACTTCGACATTCCAACTTGATGTGGAGCCCTAAGGTTAAAGAACCCGAAATTTCTTGAACATACAATTTGATTTCAAAAGGCAAAGAAGACAAACACCCTCCCTATTGAATCCTCAAACAACAAGTGAATGAAAACACAAGTAATTGGAAAAGAAGAATATGAAAAATGTCACAACCAAGTGATTGATAAGTAATTCTAATTCTTGATGAAATAGAAAAGAAAGTAATCAACCTCACAATCCTCTCTAAAGAATTTGGCTAAGCCAAGAGAAAAATTCTCAACGTTTATAATTAATCAAGTCTATAGTTTACAACCTAAGTTAGCCTATTTATAAGATGGCTAACCCTAATTCACTCTCAAAACCCTAATCAAAGTCTAATAACTCCTTTAGCAAGTAATGGCCGAAATTTCTATGGCCTTACAAGACAAATCAAGTTCATTCTCCTACTTAAAGAATTAAAACAAAGCTAAAATAATGGGCCTTAATGAAGGTGGCATGTAGCCCGCTTAAATAAGGCCTCACTTATTCAATAATCCAACTAACTTAATGAATTAAAAGCCCTAACTAAAAGCCAAAAAAATAGCCCCTTAAACCCATTAGGATACAACTTTAAATGATTCATGTGACTTTTAAATAAAGCACATGACTTGTACAATTAAAGCCCAAGTTGTATAAGCCCTTTATGACTTAAGTTGGCCTAATTTCTTCATTTGCTTTCAAAAAGCTAGGTACTTTATGATTGTGATGTTGGTTGATGAAATCATCATGACTTGCCCTCTCATGGTCGCATCATATCCTCCATTTTTAGAAAAGATTCATCCTCGAATCATCATTTGGTAATAGTTAGGAATTGACACTTGAGGAATACATTCATCCTCATAAATGATCTTTGGCATTGGTGGAAATAGTATGAATGCTTAAGGACTATGCAAAATATGGTTAGTATTCAATACAGTGATATGATTTTTACTTTCTTCACTTCCCATATGCAACTCATTCTCCTTAATCAATAAAGAATCAACTGTAACTTGTGATCTTCCATCTTAACTAAGCCAACTTCTTCACTTGCACTCAAACAATCAATAATTTCTTTACGTTCAATTATTTGTTCATTGCTCACAAATTCATAATCGACTAAGTTGATAGCATCTTCTTCAGCTTCACAAATAATTTCCTCTAAGGTAACTTCCTTTTCTTTTCTCTTCTCCTCTTGCTTACACAATGTACTTACTTGTTTGAAAAGTTGTTTAAATTGTAAATCCATACCATTAAAGCCTTGCATTAAACACTTTATATCTTTCTTTAGTTTGTTCCATTCTTCTTGATTTGAAAGTTATTTTGACTTGTAATAGGTCATCCTCACATTCACTCGTGTTTGACTTAAAAAAAATGTCACTCCTCCCATGTTTCACACAAATTAAAGCTTTTAGCCTTTTAATATCCTTACACTCTCTTGTCTTTTCCACTCAAGCTTGCAACTTCAAAATTACACTTCAGAATTTAAATTACAAACCAAAAATCTAAGCACGTTTAAGAAAGCAAGAAAATAATAGCTAACAACAAAAGATAGCTCAAAAACTAAAAAAAAAACTCTTGAAACAATGGAGATAATACATGTTCAAGAGTGTTGTACCATTTGATGATAAGTAAATTAGATTATTAGACAAGTAAATATACTCTAACAATGTAAATGGAGAAAAAACAAGTTTGAAATAAGGAAATAAGCAACAAGAATCAAAGAAAATGACAATATGGATAAAATGGATGAATTTGATTCACTACAAAGTAAACCATATTTAGAACCTAGTTATTCTACCCAACAAAGAAAAGAAATCAACAAAAATACGAAATTAAACTAAATAAAGTAGAAAACATGCAAAACAAATCAATTTAGAGTCGATTTGTTCACTGTGCCGAATGGTATAACAAGCTTGATCAGTATATCAATTTGTGTGCAAAATGGTGGCAAAGTGATGGCAAAATGATAGCAAAAGTTTTCAAAAATGGTAACACAAATAATGACAAAGTTACCAAAAATGGTTGTATAATGATGACAAAGTTACCAAAAATGGTTGCACAAATGATGGCAAATGATATAAAATGATTAGCAATGATTAATAACAAAGGATAGCACAAATGTTTGCCAAGTGAAAATCCTTGTCCAACTAGGATTAGGATTGTGAATCCAAGTCAATTGTAGATTAGGATTTTGAAAACCTAAACCTAAAGTTAGTAGGATTGATTTTCCTGTTCTTTAAGGATTCCCAAAGGTATTTGAAAAAATTTAATTGTTGCCCCTCTCAATTCTAAAACAAAAAGGATTATCTTTTCACACTTATAAAAGGATTAGAATTTTCTTTTGGCTATATAATCTCCCTTTGCTCAATTGTTTTCTAATTATTTTCTTCTTCTATCTTTCTTCTCTTTCACGTTTTTCTCTCTTCTTTCTTTTTTTTTTGATAAATAGTAACGATGAACAATACGTGAACAGTGACAATGAACAGTATGTGAACACTAACGATGAACAGTACCACGATTTTTTTCTAAGAATCAAAATAAAAGGTAATGAAAGAAAAATGCTAAATTTAACAAACAAAAAAACACACAAATCAAAACTTATCACTACCTAATTTGGCATGCATATAAAGAAATCAAAGAAAGAAAACACAAATCTAATACTAAGATAAATAAGAATTTACCTTACTTTTATCTCTGATACCAAATAATGCGGAATCTTAAGGTTAAAAAATCTAAATTCCCTTGAACATACACTTTGATTTTAAAAGACAAAGAAGACAAACACCTTCCCTATTGAACCCCCAAACAACAAGTGAATGGAAACGCAAGTAATTGGAAAAAAAGAATAAGAAAAATGCCACAACCAAGTGATTATAAGTAATTCTAATTCTTGGTGCAATAGAAAAGAAAGCAAACAACTTCACAATCCTCTCTAAAGAATTCGGTTAAGCAAAGAGAAAAACTCTTAAAGTTTATAATTAATCAAATATATAATTTACAACCTAAGTTAGCCTATTTATAAGGTGGCTAACCCTAATTCACTCTTAAAATCGTAATCAAAGTCTAATAACCCCTTTAACAAGTAATGGCCGAAATTCCTATGGCCTTATAAGAGAAAACAAGCCCATTTTCCTACTTAAAGAATTAAAACAAAGCCAAAATAGTGGGCCTTAGTGAAGGTGGCGTGTAGCCCACTTAAATAAGGCCTCACTTATTCAATAATCCAACTAACTTAATGAATTAAATGCTCTAACTAAAAGTCAAACAAAACAGCCGCTTAAACCTATTAAGATACAATATTAAATGAGTCATGTGACTTTTATATAAAGCACATGACTTGTACAATTAAAGCCCAAGTTGTATAAGCCTTTTATGACTTAAATTGGCCCAATTTCTTTATTTGTTTCCAAAAAGCTAGGTATTTTATGCTTGTGATATTGGTTGATGAAATTATTATGACTTGGCCCCCATGGTTGTATCATAACTCCTGGGAATGTCCTTCCCATCTAGGGTTCTAAGCTTGTATGCACTAGAGCCTAAGACTTTAGAGATTTCGTAAGGTCCTTCCCAATTAGGCATTAGCTTCCCGACTCCTGCATTCCCTATCTTTAGGTCTGCCTTCCTCAGTACTAGGTCACCAACATTGAAAGTTCTTGACTTTACCTTCGTGTTACGATATCGGGTAACCCTTTACTTGTAGGCAGCAATTTTGGCATAAGCGTCTTCTCTTCTTTCTTCTATCAGGTCTAAATCCTGACAACTTTCCTAGATTTTGATTTGATCGGAATAGAATATCAATCGATAGGAAAGGACACTAACCTCTACTGGGATCATTGTCTTGGAGCTATAGACAAGAGTGCCTACTCTTGATAGTTGTGAATTATATGATGTTTTTAGTGCTATTTTAGGTGTTTTATTAAGTTAGTTTGGCTTTAATTTGGTTGAATTTTTAGTTTAAATGATTAAATTTGTGTTTTAAAGGCTAATTATAACTTTTGGTGTTTTCAGATCTAAATTGAAAGAAAAAGGACTTAATTGTAAAATATTAAAAGTTCTGAGTCAAATTCATAATTTTAAGGAAAAAAAGCCAGAAACTCTTATGTTCAGTTCAGAGATATTTTACACAGCTGTGTATGAAGTTTTAAACAGCTGCATATGAAAAAGAGTAGGAAAAACAAGCTAAAGTTGAAAGATTGTGAATGAGGCAGTGAGCCCATGCATGGCCATGTAAAGGAAGAACATGGTCGTGCACCATATAAATGGCCTATGCACGGTTGTGCATGGGAAGGCCAAATTTTCTACTTGGTTGTGAAAGCCAGTGAAAAGAAATGCACGCAGTACATCAATTAAAGCATCAACCTACTTGGTTGTGCATTTAAGAGTTCCAATTTGACGAAACTTCCAATTTTAACAGAGTACTTTTCCTATGCTGAATTGGGAAGCTATAGAAGCCAAAGTCTTTTATATTTGCCTATAAATACTTGACAAAAACACCATAATCAAGGAAGAAATCATCAATAGCAACTTTTTTATTTAGTTAGTTTAGTTTTATGTTCTTTAGTTTTTTCTGTAGTTGTGAGGAATAGAACCAAGGAGTTGGAGGGTTTCTTTAATTTTTCTGTACAAGTTGATTAAGGAAGCTTTTGTAACTCTTTACTTTTAATTCTTCTCTTTAGTTTAGCTTTAGTTTTCAATATGTTTAGTAAGTAGTTTTCTTCTTTTGCTAATGGATACTTGAATCATTTATTTTCATTGTTATGACTTTATTTTGAGCTTTAATTTCAATACCAATTGATTATTTCTTGGTTTTAAGTATATTCTTATCTTTGATTGTATTGAGATTAATTGTTGCTTTATTGATTCAATAACTAAAAATTGATTTAGGCACTATCACTGATTTACATGTTCTTGGGTTAGCTCTTTAGTGTCAATGCATAATTATTTTCTAATTTTGAGGTAATTATGTATTCAAATTATTGATTAATACTGAGAGAGGAGGAACTAAGAATAAATTGAAATTGAATTTACTTGCAAAAGAGTTTAATGAATATTTAGTGAGTTAAACTCAATTTTTATGCTGAGTATTAGATTTGTCTATGAGTTTAATACTAAGAATGATATTCTTGCATAAAGATATTTGATTTTATTACTAGTTTTTCCATAATCACTGGTGTTTTTATTGAAATTAAATCATTACAATGAAAGTTAAGGTGGATAGTTTCTTTAGCAAGAGAATTTCAATTATTGTTTTGTTTTTAATTCATGTTAGTTTAATTTTAGTCTTTGTTTTGTTTAATGATCTATTTATTTTAATTTTTACCTTTAAATCGAAAGTATTTAGGAAACAATCTTAGATTGATTTAATTCATAAATAGATATTCTTCTTAGCAATTCATGGTCCCTTGGATACGATATTTGGGATCTTAATCTATATTTTTTTATATTACTAGCCGATCTAGTACACTTGCTAGACATTGGTCAATCATCCCATTGCTTTGTGGGTGAGCGACTGAAGTAAATTTGAGGTTGATGTTCAGGCCTTGGCAAAAGTTTTTGAAGATGGAGCTGTCAAACTGCTTTTCATTATATGCAATAAAAATTTTGGATAAGTCGTACTTGCAAATGACGTCCTTCTAGGCAAAGTTTCGAACCCTTTCTGCTGTGATCGTTGCTAGAGGTTCTGCCTCGATCCATTTGGAGAAGTTGTCGACGACTACGATGAAAAATTTTATCTACCTTTTTCCTTGAGAAAAAGATCCCAAAATACCTAGTCCCCACTGATTGAACGGTCAGGTGATCCCAATCGGCTGTTGATCTACCGCCGGTTGTCTTATTACCATCCCATAAATCTGGCATTATTGTCATCTTCTCGCTTTTTCTGGGCATCTTTGAAAATTCTTGGTTAGAAATACCCGATCTGAAATACCTTTCTTGCCATGGCTTTGCTGGCCTCATGTGCCCCATAAATGCTGTTATGGATCTCTCTCAGGATATAGTCCCTTTTTTCCCTTGTCGCGCACTTGAGCCAAGGATGATTGAAAGCTTTTTTGTACAAATCACCATCAATTATAGAATAGTTGAGGAATTTGTGTGATACCTTTCGAGCTTCAGCTTTGTTTTTAGGTAATTACCCTGTTTGTAAGAATTGTCTGATTGGGCTCATCCACGCGTCATCCACTTTCTCAATTTCCATCATCTCTGGTTCTTTTAAGGAGGAGGAGACTTGGTTGACAACCATGATATTTTCTTCTATCGCTTTCTGTTTGGAGGTGGATATTTTGGCAAGTCGATCGATCGCTGCTATTTGCTCTCTCAGTACCTTCTAGAAAAGCCATTATGATCCAAAATCTTTCAAAGTTCTGAGTGTGGCTTTAATTTTCATCAAGTAATTAATCATATTTGTTTTTCTTGCTTTGAAGGTACCCAAAACTTGGCTGGTCACAAGCTGAGAGTTACCAACTTCGGTCCGATGGCGTGTTGCAGCCTTAGACCTTGAAGGAGTGCCTCATATTCTCCTATGTTATTAGATGCTTTAAAATTAAGCCTAATTGCATACCTTATGGCAAAGCCTAGAGGGCCTATTATTACGATTTCCATACCTCCCCGAGTGTCATTCGAGCTCCGTTCACGATCATTTTCCATGTCATTCATTAGGCTGGATATCCATCTCTTTGCTAGTGAATTCAGCCATAAAATCTGCTAGCGTCTGCATTTTTATGGCCGTCCTAGGCTCGTACCTCACATCCCACGATTGAAACTTGATTGTCCATCCTACCATCTTACCCTTTAGGTTGGGGGTCTGGAGAATTTTTCTTATCGATTGACACGATCGGACCACGATGGTGTATGCTTTGAAATATTACCTTAGCTTTCGTGCGCACATCATGAAGGTGATGATAAGCTATTCAATCGGCCCCTTTTTTAATTCTATCCCTCTAAGCACCTGGTTCACATAATATACGGGCAGCCATTGGGTTCCTTCTTCCCTAACCAAGACTCTTGCAACAACTTCTCTAGAGATAGATAAATAAAGATAGAGATTTTCACCTAGAACCAGTAGGCTTAGTAGCGATGGATCGATGAGGAATTTTTCAACTTTTTAAAAGCTTTTTGACAATCTGTTCCCCAGCTGAAAGTGCCATTCTTCCTCAACTTCTTAAAAAATAGTGTGCAATGCTTGGCTTAGGAGGAAATGAATCTTTCGAGGGCTGTGATTTTTTCGTTCAGTTTCTGAATATCTTTTATATTTCTCAAGGGTTGTATTTTCAGGATGGCCTTTATCTTCTTCGGGTTGTATTTCCAAGAATTTTTCTGAAGGAACCTTGAAAACACATTTCTTAGGGTTGAGCTTCATCTAAAACTTGTTCAGTGTGTAAAAAACTTTTGTTAGATCGGCAGAGTGTTTCTCTGTGCTTTTACTCTTGAAAATCATATTGTCTACGTAAACTTTCACGTTTCATCCGATCTGATCTTTGAAAATTTTATTCATGAGATACTGGTATATGAAAACTACATTCTTCAGACTGAATGGCATTACCTTGCAGCAAAAGATTCCGTCATCCATAATAAAACTTGTCTTTTCTTGATTCAGTAGCCACATCAAAATTTGTTGGTACCCAACATACACGTTGAGGAGAGAGTATATGGTATGGCATGTAGTTGCATCTACTAATTGTTCTATACTTGGCAGAGGGTGGTTGTCCTTCATATATGCCTTGTTAAGATCTGTGAAGTCCACACACATATGTAGCCTCCCTATCTTCTTTTTTACCAAGACCACGTTGACAAGCTACTATGGTTAATCAATCTCTTGGATTGTGCCAGCCTTTAATAGCTTATCAACCTTCTCATATATAAATTTTTTTTCGATCGGGAGCATGCCTGCGTAACTTTTGCCTGACAGATCGGTGGGTTAGGTCCACATTGATCTTATGGGTAATCAATTCAGGATCGATCCCGAAAATATCTTCTGGCTTCCAGGAAGATGATACCTGGTTGATCACCAAAACTTGCATGATCGTATCCTCCATTTTTGGGCTTATGCTAGTCCCAATTTGGACATTCTTACCCTTCGATAACACTTTTACCTTTACCTCTTTGACAGGATCCATTCTTAGCCTTGCTACAGACTTGAATCGTTCCAGATTCGGCTCCACAATCATGCCTCTTTCTGCTGTTTGATCATTGATCGGTGTCTAGCAAGTGTACTAGATCGACTAGTAATATAGGGAAATATAGATTAAGACCCCAAAATATCGTACCCAAGGGAACATGGATTGCTAAGAATAATACCTATGTATGAATTAAATTAATCCGAGATTGTTTCCCAAATGTTTTTGATTTAAAAGCAAAAATTAAACAAAACAAAAGCATGAATTAAAAACAAAGCAATAACTGAAATTCTCTTGCTAAAGAAACTATCCACCTTAACTTTCATTGTAATGACTTAAATCCAATATAAACACAAGTGATTATGGAAAAACTAGTAATAAAGCCAGATATCTTTATTCAAGTCTATCATTCTTAGTATTAAACTCATAGACAAATCTAATACTTAGCATGCAAATGTAGTTTTAACTTCCTAAATATTCATTGAAGCCTTTCTCAAGTGATTCAATTCCAATTCATTCTTGATTCTTCCTCTCTTAGTATTAACCAATAAAATTCATACATAATCATCTCATATTTCGGATAATAATCATGCATAAACATTAAAGAGTTAATCCAAGAACATGCAAATCATTAACTATGTCAAAACCAATTTTTAGTTATTTATTCAATAAACCAACAATCAATCTCAACTCAATCAAGGATAAGAACATGCTTAAAACCAAGAAATAATCAACCGATATTGAAATTAAGCTCAAAATAAAGTCATAACAATGAAAATGTAAGATTTCAAGAATCCATTAGCAAAAGAAGAAAAACTACTTCCTAAACATGTTAAAAAACTAAAAACAAAGTGTTAAAGAAAACAAGAAAAACTAAGAAACGTAAAATAAACTAAAGAAAAGTAAAACTTAATTCTAAGGGTTTTGATCCCTAATTCCCTAATCCGATATTCTCATTCCCCTTTCTTTGGTGTTTTAGACTGCTATTTATAGGCAAAAACGTGGTAGATTTCTTTCAAAACTGCAGAAACCAAATAGGAAGTGAATTCTGCTCAAAATAGGAAGTCAAAAATCCTTCGCGCAATTGGAGAATCAGATCACGTGGCCACAGCTTTTAGTGTGTATTTCTACGTGACCACGGCGCATTTAGTTCCTCTTCCACACGTGGCCACGTGTGTTCCTTCACTGGGAATCCACGTGGTCACGTCTATGCATTGTTTTCTCCTTTTAGTCTTTCACGTGGCCATGTGTAATTTTGTTCTTTGAAACACATGGCCATGTGTTCCCTAGTGTATTTTCACACGTGGCCATGTGTTGGTTTCTTCTTCAAATCACGTGGTCACTTGTTTCTCTTCTTCTCTTCTTCACATGGCCACTCATCTCCCTTTGATAATTCACACATGGTCACGTCTAGCTTTGTTCAATCTCTCACGTGGCCATGTGATCCTTCCTTTTACATTTCACGTGGGCACGTATAACTCTTCTGGAATTCACGCTAATATCTTAACATGAATTTTCCAAATTTATAGTTTTGACCCAAATCTTATTGCCATTTTACAATTAAGTCCTTTTTTCTTGCAAATTAACCCTGAAAACACCAAAATTTACAATTAACTCCAAAAACATAAAACTAACAAATTAAACTCAAATTAAACCTAATTAACACAAAATTAACTTAATTAAATACCTAAAACACACTAAAAACATCATATAAATGACTATTATCAATCATGGTGATATATGCCTCTCAAAATGCCTTTTGGTCACCTCTAAGGATGACAATGCCCCCTTTTATGGAAACTTTCATCATCATATACCGTATGTTAGTGACAGCTCCAGTCTAAAATAGTAGGAGCCTGCCAAAAATGATGTTATAGGCAAAAATTATATTAATGATCATTAAGTTTACCTTCCTTATCTCGGACATCGTGGTTTAGAATCTATCGATATAGTCTCTAAAAATTTCATCGGTCCTTTGGTAAAAGTTGCATAGATCACTCACCGATTTGGACGTTTGGATTTGTATAATGAATCAAGTGGTGAATAACTCTTTAAGCTGTCTGAAGGAGGTTATTGATTCCTAATGCAACTTATAGAACCAATTTAGAGCATCTCCTCCTAGGATGGTAGGGAAGATTTTGCAGGCGACTTCTCATCATAGGTGTAGACCTGCACCTTGGTCAAGTACTTTGCTAGATGGATAGTAGGATCGGTTTTGCCTGTGTATTTATCCATCACTATGCTTCTCCATCCAGGAGGCAACTTGGACTCCGTTATTTTCCTGCAAAATGGAGAGGCAATATTTTTATAGGTGTTCCCTTCGAACATACCTCTCTTGGGGTTTGCCAAGCCAAAATGCCTAAACTTTTGCTTGAACCATTTATCCTCCTTGCTCATGGCTGTAGAGGTAAACTCGTCTTTCGACCTTTTGGAGCGACTGTGGCTAGGCATGCACATAAAGGACAGGTCATCTCCAATGGAGGTGGTGGAAGACTTACTGGGGCTGTAGAAGGAGTCTCTGCTTGAGGACATTATCTCTTTACCTTTATCATATTTGCCTGGAATCCTGATGTCAATTCTTTCGCCGTCATGAGCTCGTGGCTCATTAATTGAGATTTCTCAATTTCTCCTCCTTCTGAAGTTTTCGACCATGAAATCTTCTTCATAGTCTCTTTCAGAATTTCTAGGCATTTTGCCTTTTTTGATGGTTTGGACAATGTTAGTGAAATCACTAAGAAGAGTGCGCATGTTCTTGACCGTAATGAGAGTGTTTTTCGGCTGCCGTAGGATGGCATCGTCAAATTTCGGGAGAAGGTTACCTCTAGCTGGGGATCGATGAGATCTCTCTCTTCTCCTTATGGACCTAGATCTGCCTGATCATGGTTATCGAGGTCGTGATCTTCGAAAGTTGTATGCTCAGTGAATCTTGAAGCATGACATAAATTTAAACATAACTTTGTTAAATTTTGATTTTATCCATGAATTCAATTTATATGATATGAATTTACATGATTCATACTCAAATTGTGAATAATTTAAGCATAATTCAATCCATGTGATAGGTAAAATTTCAAATCAGATTTGAATAAATTTAAGGATTAAACCGCATTGATCCAAACAGATAGAGTTATAAAATATATCGTGTGACCCAAAAATAGTTTCGAGAAATATGCATTTGGTGTACGGTGTAGAAGTAGAAGCAAGTTATGGGTGTGGTCTGTATATCTCCATATGATTTCCCCATTGTTGATGTACTTGCAAAACTTATTTGCAGATTCTATCTTTATTTGAAATGCTTTCTCTTTTAGGAATTCATAAGTAATTGTTGCACATGTTAGAAATAATGCAACTGAATTTATTTAAATGCCTTTTCTTTTACAAAACTATGTTTAGCTCTTCTGAATTTTGTGTGTTTTATGCTTAACTTGTTGGTATTCTACTTTTTATTTCTTGGAAATTTCAATTGATCAACTTTTAATTTTAACAAAAACAGCTAATAATTGAGTGGAGAAAAAATTTTGAAGGATCAAGATTAAGAAAAATACTATTAACAAAATAAATGGATTGATACATGAACCGTTTAATTCATTTGTGATCCAATTTGATTAAATCAATGTGCCAGGTCTACATGTGCATATGCAGTTTTGTGGCCTATATGCTGCTACCTTTAATTAGAAAAAATGACAGCCAATTTTCTAAAGAATGCGTATAAGTTGTCAATCCTAATCCAAGCATGCAAGGAAAAAACTATATATATCAAAAGACGAAGAATATGTAAATAAATTTGTCAATTTTTGACAAATTCAAACAATTAGTTTAATTAGAAATATACTATATAAAGTAAGCTAATCAATTAATTAGGAATATACTATTACATTCTTTGATATTCAATAAGTACAAGATAATATATTAAAGCTGATTAATTAGGAATATACTATTACATTCTTTGATCAGTACAAGATATTATATTAAGGCTGATAATTTATGAAGAAATTTATCTATTATTCCATAATAGTATTTACGTTTTTGAGCACTCTATTTTTATCTTGCTTATTCTTTATTGGTTGTGGTGTAAGGTCAAACCATCCATAAAGCAAATTTCTCCTGAAAAATTAACAAGAAGCATGGCAGAGCTTGCCCACCGGTGGGTATGGGACAAGAAAAAAAAATTAAAAAGTTATGATAAAGAAGAAATTAATTGATTGAATTTTAGCACATTTAAAAAAAAGAGCTAGGCAGCTCGTAGGGGCGAGCATGATTATCCAAAAAAATCGATCTAAAATCAAATAAATTTTTAGATTAACCGAATCAAGATTTTATATTTATAATTTTTACTTTAAAAATCGGTGGTTAACCAATCCGAAACCAAAACCGAATATATATATATACATATATATTTTATGAATTATATTTTAAATTTAACACTTATGTTTTTTAATTTTTGTGTAATTTATAAATATTATGATATATAATTTTATAAAATATATATTTTTAGTTAATAAATATTAAAATTATGTACATAATTAGCATTTTGTTATTAATTTTATATTGAATATTTTTAATTTTTATAATTAATTATGAAAATTTTATTTTTATTTTTATTTTAATTGATATTTATTTAATTAGTATTTTTTTATTTTTAAAGCATTTTTAACTATTAAAAATAATGTTATAAATTGTATAATTTATTAAATTTATATATTAAATTTTTTTAGTGATTAACTGATAAATTGATCCAAAAAATCAAGTTAAAAATCAAAATTGATATAATAGTTAATCGATAATAATAGACTAATTTTAAAAAATTTTTAATGAATCATTTAACCGATTTATGCCTATCCCTATATATATATATATATATATATATATATATATATATATATATATATATATATATATATATATATATATATATATGAAGAAGATGCCGCTCTATTTTTTCAATTATCCATTGTTTTTTATATTTATTCAGTGTCCAAAATTCGATCTGGAGACATGCAGTTAAAAAAATAAACAAATAAGAATTCGTACTATTTTACCTATTTTTCAAAGTGACGTAAATAACCTTTATTTATTGGAAGCCAACCCAAGCCGAGCCATATTTGGCTCATAAAAGGGGATGTCATTTCAAACATCATTTTTATGCATCCCAACTTACATAGACCTACTCTATTTTCAGCAGTAGGGAGCGAAGCAAAAGTTATCTTCGAGATAAAGTAAAAGACGTTCACCTTCTCTCTAATATTTTCAACAGATCCTTTTGGTATATGCTGAAAATATTTTATCCAGGATGAACAAAGCAAGGAAGATGAAGAAGAAGTTCTATGTTGTTTTTAAAGGCAAAGAAACTGGGATTTACATGTCATGGGAAGAGTGCTCGCATCAAGTATTGGGTGTCTCTGGTAGTCTGTACAGATCGTTCGAATCTTACATGGAAGCTGAAGATGATATGATGAGGTATAAAAATTTATAATGCCAAAATTTTAAGAACCAAGAAAATATTCGTAATACAAAAGTCACTGTAGGTACTTCATCAAGTGTTAGTTACTATGAGTCAATTGCATGTAGAGACAGTGGTAGAGGATTTCATGAGTCTCGTAGTATAGAGACGGTGGAGTCCTTTGTCGTCGGTATGTTTGTTGGAATACGAATCGCTTTAATGAAAAAGCAAGAGAGTGATTAATTGACTCAAAATTTAATGGTTTGACTTTTGTGATCCCCATGGATAATTGAATCAAGTTTGTTAGTTGTAATATATTGTTTGTGTCAATTTTTATCTTCTGTTTGCATATTGTGCAGTAAGGATCTACTGTATCTTTACATAGAGATCGATCATCCTTACAAGTCAATGGAGAAAGAGGAGCCCTGTCTCTGTAGGTGGGTACACTAGGCTCGCTATTTAGGAATACAGTGTATATCGTTGTCCAAAATGAATGCGGTATACTCCCTCCTTTTGCGATTAAGATAGAGTATTATATTTAAAAGTAAATATATAGTATTAAATAAAGCAAGCGAATACAACATATTCAAAAGTGAAATCACCCTATTTACTCCCTGTATCTGTTGCACTCAAAGTTTCAAGGCAATAGCAAAATCTGGTTCTTACATTACGTTGAATCTGCATTTGACAAAATTCATTTCAATGTATTCGATTTGCATTTAATGGTACATTATATGATCATTTTGAAAGCTTTAGAAAATGTTAAGAAAATTAGAAGATTGTTAAAAATTTTAAGTTTTGACTCAAATGGATACAATTTTGTTCAGCTTTGGCAAACTGAATTCACAATACTTACATTTTGTTTCGATTGCATACAGTGCATTTGTGCATTGCAGTAGTGAATATAATTTATTGTTTATGTTATAACATAATACATTGTATTAAACAAATTGAATACTGATACGTTGGATTATCGTTGAACAAAATTTTATTAAATGCCTTCGAATTATATAAAATGATGCATTATTTTCTAATTTCCCTATTATATTAATATAAATAGTTAGAAAATAATAAAAAAAAATTAAAGATTATAGGAAAATTAAAATTTCCCTAATATACTAATAAAATAAGTTAGCAAATAATCAAAATTTTAAAGATTATTCGAAAATTAACTTCGTTACGGAATAGTTATTTTTAGGTGCGATCATTGCGTTAGCGAATGATCAACCAAATTAAAGCTACAAATCTTTTCAGCTTGTTTTGGACTAATTGGGCTAACAAAATACAGAGTATTTTCATACTGTTGTACTTACATACAGTGCAATTGATAATTGTATTATCGAATATAACTAATTTATTATGTGTTAACAGAATACAATGTAATAAAGAAAAGTAATAAGGATAACGTTGAATTTAATAATACATTATTTATTACTATTTTGCAGAAAATAGTAATAAATAACGTTGGAAAGTATTTAAAATAAATTTGACATTAATAAAGAAATTAACTTTCAAACGAAACAAATCAATCCAATGATTTTATTTTGATAAAAGTTTATACATTCTATTAAATCAATCGAACTTACGAATACGATACATTGTGTAAATTGGAATCGAACTTCGAATAACTGTCGTTGCCTAGTATCCCGAACATTTAATGCGGCGATGAGGCATCTTGTAAATAAAATTGGAAAAAATGCATTAGTATATTGTAAATATTGGGGAAAAACTCATTATATAAGAAATTACTTTGAATTACTTGCCATAGGTTAAAAGAATGTAAAGAGTAATTAATATTTAAAAAATATAAGCATTATTGTAATAAATGAATTTAAGTAAACAATTACACTAATATAGGAATAAAATAAATAAAGAAATGGCAATCATAAATTAATTAAGCTAATTAACAATGTGATAGAAAATAATAAGAAATACATTAATATTATTTAAATATTATAATATTGATCAATTCAAAATAGTACTATATAGAAATATAAAATCAATGAATATATAAAAACAACTATATAAATTAATAATAAAATAAAGAATGCTTAAAAAATATAATATTACTGTATAGACGAACGATATTTGAAAAAAGTTGGTAAGAAGATTTGAAATGAAATAAACAAATAAGGTAAACTCATTAATGAACGAAAATTTAAATATATTATACTAATTGAAATAAAAAAGCAAACTTAAATTTTAATAGCGATTTTTGTCATTCGCATGATCAACGTTTGAAGTCCGTTTTATATTTTGGGTAAAGTTTATACATTACAGTCAATTAATAAAGCATGTGAATACAATTTATTCACTTTTTTTATGTCAATGTATATGCATTGTTTCCACTTTAAGAAAAACTGAATATCTTATATTATAATTGCAAGATTTGTCCCAACATGTACTACATTGAGGCAAATGATAATGGGCTTACAGTTCAAAACAGTTTGGGCCTTTACATTATTGATTTGAATTTACATTACTCAGGGTCCAAGATAATTTTTATCGTCGAGTGCAATATTGATATTGGTTTTGATAAATTGCAGGCTTTTGTTAGGCCGAATTGAGGAGTAGACAGGTCAAGTTACTGAAAATTCTCAAGTTACTGGTAATTGACTTTGCCTTTCTGAATCTTTTTACATAATTTAGGAATGGGGTTGGTTTTGATGTGGAATGCAGGAAATACTATTAGTGAAGCTGTTGTGGTCCGGTACGAAGTGAACAGGGGAGTTAATGGAGACAATGCAAGCTAAATCTTCTTCTACAAGAGCAAGACGCAGTACTGATGTGGGGATTTTTTTAAATCAGTTTACATTAAATACGTTATTTTTTATTTGTTCATGTCATAACCGTGGTGATTAGTTAGTTTGCTTAATTGGATTATGTTGCTTAGATTAGGAAAATATTGGCATTACTTGATATTAGCAAACAAGAAAACCATGACATAAAACCTGATTGTTTGGAAAAAGTTGTTGTCAAATAAGTTCTACATGAACCATGACATTGACTTTTGAAATTAGCAATCTAAAATTCGGCATCTGGAAAGGTATCAGCATGTCCATCATTGTTCTTCTTTATGCATGATGAAGATGAGTCATTGAATATTAAGATGACAGGGTCTGCTGGTTTGTTGGAACAGCAGTTAGTAACCCTGTCGAAAAAGCCAATGAATATGTCATACGTCTCAAGCAACGGTGCATCGTCCAATATTTTCTCACAAACATAATCAGATCCAATATCTGCAGCAAGCCTTTTGATTAGCTCAGCAACTTCATTCCTGACGGAACTAATCTTTTCCCTTGCTGCATTGTACATCGCCTCTAAGCTTGCAGGCGAAGCAGGTAGAGAGGTATTCCTTTTGATCATCTTTTCTGGAGTCTTGTCCATGGCGGCGATTATTGTGAATACGGTGGATGGAAGATATGTGATATCAGTTGATGTATGTATGTATAATGGCCAAGAGCTTCTCCGTGCATGGGGCGCTATGGGATAGACTGTGATTATAGATGCCACAAGTTTGTGTATTATTCTAATGAAGTATAAGTTGCAGTATAACTTTTCAATGTGCATACAGCTGCATTGAAATGAGCAAATAAGAGGATGATGACGTAAGTATAAATGTGGGGTTGAGTCAAATGTTGTGAAGTTGTACATAATTGGGTGCCAATTCACCAACCGTGTGCTGCTTATATATGGGTTGATAAACGGCAATGATTTGATCATTGGGTTTTTATCTTTTTCGTTTTATCAAATAGAAAAATATAAATGGTCGGAAGCTAATTTCATTTGATAAAAAACAATCAGATACGGTTTACGTTTGGAGAAAATTTGTTATGTAGCGAACAATATGATTTTAATTTGAAGTCTATGTAATACGTTAATAAATAAAATTAAAAACACCTGTGAAAATATCATAATACCATTGCATTTGGAATCATGCTTGAGTAAAAAAAATTTAAAATGTGAATAAGTGCAAAACAAATACGAAATAGGATCGATTTTTACGGTTAACGAATCCGATGGACTTGGTTACGGTCTGTAATTATTATATTTTTTTGTTAATGGTTTTGGTTTAGATTTTTAAGTACCGATTAATCGTTCATATATGGTTTTTATGATTAGACAGTTCATATATATTAAAATGTGTCAATTTCTCTAAAATTTTACATAAAATAATACTTTAAAATATATTTAAATAATAATTTTATTTTGATACCTTAATTTTTTTTCCTGTAAAAGTTATATAATAGTTAAAACATGAATTTATATTATGTCATTCTCTTAAATTTTATAGTAATATTTATATATTGTATCAAATTAACATTTATATATGTTGTATACTTATCATTTGATATAATTAAATAAATTTATGTTCATCCATAAATCATATTTAAACTCCTCATTTTGTAACTAATGTATTTTACTTTTTAACTCATGCATTTACTTTATAATTCATGTGCTTATGTCTGCTTATGTAACCTAGATTTCGATCCCAATAAATAGAGGCTTCTTCCATGAAATACATATAAGAAATAGCTAATAAGAGAATACTTATTTTCTCTCCAATAATCTATAAACTCATTATATTGTCTTTATTCTTACATTCTATTCTTATCATATAGTTTTCGTATTTTATAATTGTGTTCATATTTTACTTAATAGCATTTAATTACATTTATTATGATTTAGAGTTTATGTTATAACGTTTATTATTATCCAAAATTAGATTTGACCTATAATCAAACACAGTAATTTTCAATAAATTTAAAATTTACTAATTACATAACATTAGATATTAATTTATAGCACATGAATGTTGGGTAGTAATGTAATATCTCTCATCGGTTGGAGAGAATAACGAAATAGTCCTTATAAGGCTATGAATACCTCTCCCTTGTAGAATCGTTTTAATACCGTGAGGGCCTCGGCCGAAAGCGGACAATATCTGAAAGCGACCATTTGGGGACGTTACAAGTAAATTATATTTTATTTTGTAATTGATTGTATTAAAGACTTTACACATTTGAAATTGAATTGAACTTTGTGTAATTCCTGATAAAGCTTGAAATATCTTTATCTGTAAGGAGGTAAGCTAGCAGTTGAGGGTGTCTGGTCGGATGGCTGGACCTGCAAGAAGGAGTCCCCAGTCGGACCGAGCTTTAGCACTCAAAAGCTTAAGTTAGTAGCTTTTAGAGAAATAGTGCTTAAAGAGAGAGTCTCGAAAATTAAATACCTGGAGCCGTTATGTTTTTGGCTATTTATAGGAAATAATGCAGGGTACTAGAGTACCTCGAGGAGTGATAACCGACATTTGGAGCAGGTGATCGACAATGTGACAGGGAGCAGGTAGAACGTATGGGCATTGGCTTGTATCAGTGGACTAACATTGTAATGGCCTCAACACTAGGTCAGCCGTGAACAGTACTTTTCGATGGTGAATAGTTTTTTTTGGGCCTGAAAGGACACCCGAAAGTCAAAAATATTTTATTGTACCATCGAAAAGTATTGGTTATGGGGAGTCCGGGGTTAAAATTTGAAGTGAAATTGAGGAAGTCCAGCTGAGGAGGAAGAGGTGGAGGAGGTGCTACGGGTGGAGGCGTCGGCTGTGGTGGAACCTCCTGCTGCCCCATATTACTAGAGGCCTCACTCCTATTATCTCCAGGCTCGCGACTCGGCTCTCCAGACATCTTTTAACTATAAAATAGAAGGGAGCAAGAATATATTAATTTCAAAAATAACTTCTCAAAATAGCAATTGGCATGTATATAACTTATTAAAATTAAACATTGCACCCACTCCAATCTTAGAACCGCCTAAACCAGGCTCTAATACCACAAAATGTAACACCCATAACATACTTAACACTGTTCCGATACTCTACAAGCCAAAATTTTTTTTCCAACTTATCTTACCATCTTATTATATATAATTAGTTATCTTAATTACCAATCGATGATGACCTGTAACTGTCCAATTTACCATGCACTTAATGAAATTTTGGCAATATAATGTCTATAAATTCGACTAGCCCCCTGAAAAACAGACAATATCCACAACCTCTATGAGGCATAAAAATCACAAATAATAATTATCATCATCAATCCATCTCATACACATCCAAAAAAAAAAATATATATATATATATCTACTATAATAACCCCTGTTTAACATTTACATATCCAATGGAAAAATTCATACACATATATACAGGCCAAAAGATTCACAATTCTAATACATCAGAAGCAATCTTTTAGAGAATATTCTTGCTCCCGCTCTTGAGTATGTGCGCACAGTCAAAACTATGCGCTGAGCACTTAACATGCCCAGTGGTGAAGTATCTCATAGGGACCTATAAACCTAGGGCTCAACTTGCCCTTCTTGCCAAACCTCAGAACTTTCTTCCACAGAGATGCTTTCAGAAAAAAATTTTCTCCGACCTGAAACTTAATATCAGTTCTCTTAAAATCTGTATAAGATTTCTGACATTCCATTGCTTCCTTCAAGCGACTTTTGATAATCTGAACTTTCTATTCAGTCTCAAAGATGAAATCTATACCCAATAGCTTTTTCTCATTTAGTTCTGTCCAGCATAACAGAGTTCTGCATTTCCTACCGTATAATGCTTCAAAAGGCTCCATTTTTAAACTAGACTAGTAGCTATTGTTATAAGCAAACTCAGCCAAAGGCAAATGCTTTTCCCAATTGGTGCCAAAATCAAGAACACAGCATCGAAGCATATCCTCTAATATCAGAATCACCCGCTCTGATTGACCATCAGTCTGAGGGTGAAAAGCGGTGTTGAGGTGAAGTCTGGTACCCAGAGCATCCTGAAAACTCTTTCAAAAATGAGATATAAACCTGGGATCCCTATCAGAAATAATCGACAAAGGCACTCCATGCAATCTGACCACTTCACTGGTATAAATCTCTGCCAGCCTGGCCAAAGAATAGTCCATCCACCCTGGCAAGAAATGAGCGAATTTAGTGATTTTGTCAACAATTACCCAGATGGCATCATGCTTCCTCTGAGTCACAAGTAGGCCAGTCACAAAATCCATAGTCACTTGATCCCATTTCCATTCCAAAATAACAAGTGGTTGAAGAAGTCCATAAGGAACCTGATGCTTTGCTTTCACCTGTTGACATGTTAGGCATTTTCCAACGAATTCAATCACATCACGCTTCATACCTGGCAACCAGTAGTAGGCTTTGTTATCTTGGTACATCTTGTTACTCTTAGGATACATAGTATGGCTACTATGGTGTACTTCTGTCATGATCTCTTTCTTCAAGTCTTTTTGCGCTGGCACACAAAGTCTTCCTTTATAAAAAAGGCTTCCATCATTAGACAACGAATAATCACTTTCATCACTGTGTTGAAGCTTGTCTACAATAGCCATTAGCTGGTCATTTTCCTTTTGAGCTGCTTTCACTTTATGCGTAAAGTCTGGTTTAACTCGAAGCTCAGCTATTATAGCTCCATCTGGTGCCAAGCTTAAACTAGTGTTCATTGCTCGAAGAGCTGCAAAGATCACTATTAATCATTTACACTTATTAATACCTTATACAAGTTCATTTCAAAGAACTAACATTACCTGACATAAATTTTATGCTGAGCGCATCAGCCACCACATTTGCTTTCCCTGGATGGTAGTCGATATAGCAATCATAGTCTTTCATCAACTCCAACCAGCGTCTTTGTCTGAGATTAAGTTCTTTCTAGGTAAGCAGATATTTCAAACTATTGTAATTCGAATAAATATATCATTTCTCTCCATACAAGTAATGCCTCCATATCTTCAATGCAAAAACAATGGCTGCTAACTCTAAATCATGAGTAGGATAGTTTTTCTCATGAGTCTTAAGTTGCTGGGAGGCATAATCTATCACCTTGCCCTCCTGCATTAGAACGCATCCTAAACCATTCCTGGAAGCATCACTGTAGATCATAAAATCCTTACCTAATTCAGGTTGAGTAAGGATTAGAGCTTCTGTCAACAAAATCTTTAGCTTCTCAAAGCATTCCTGACATTGATCAGTCCAAACAAATTTTACATTTTTCTGTAGTAATCGAGTCAAAGGAACTGCAATGGTGGAGAAGCCCTTGATGAATCTCCGATAATACCCAGCCAATCCCAGAAAACACCAAACTTCAGTTACATTCCTAGGTGTTTTCCATTGTAGGATTGCCTCAATCTTTGAAGGATCGTCTTTGAATGCACCAGGATGTCGTCGATGAAGATTACCACAAACTGGCCCAAGTAGGGGTGAAAGACTTTGTTTATTATGTCCATGAAGGCTGCTGGTGCATTTGTAAGTCCAAATGGCATGACCAAGAACTCAAAGTGGCCATACCTGGTCCTAAAAGCAGTCTTAGGCACATCCGCTTCCTTAATCCCCATCTAGTAATAACCCGATCTCATGTCGATTTTGGAGAAAACACCCGCTCCCTTTAGCTGGTCAAACAAGTCTTCAATACGAGGAAGAGCATATTTGTTCTTTATAGTCACTTTGTTTAGCTGTCTGTAATCAATGCATTTTCGGAGAGTCCCATCCTTTTTCTTTACAAATAAGACAGGCGCTCCCCAAGGTGAAGTGCTAAGTGTGATAAACCCCCTTGTCAAGCAACTCCTGAAGCTGAACCTTTAATTCCTTTAACTCTGCAGGTGCCATTCTATATGGTGCAATAGAAATGGGAGTAGTACCAGGAGCAACATCAATGGAAAATTCTACCTCTCTGTCAGGTGGTAATCCTGTAAGCTCATCAGGGAATACATCCTAAAACTCCCTGACAGTAGGTACATCTGACACCTTTAAACTGTCTTTCTTTACCTCAACTGTATAACATAAATATACTTCACAACCTTTTCTGATCAACCTTTTTACTGCAGTAGTGGAAATCACATCAGATAAAAAGTCAGACCTCACACCCACAACCGTTATATCATCACCATTCTGAAGCTGTAGGCTGACTCTCTTCCTTCTGCAGTCGACAGTCGCTTGATGGGCGGATAGCCAATCCATCCCAAGAATCAAATCAAACTCACCAAAGGGAAACTCGATAAGGTTTTCCAGGAATGTATATCCCTAGACACCGATATGACACTGTTTATAAATCTTATTCACTACCACACTATGCCCCAGAGGATTACTCACCAAGATGTCCTGGTCTAAGTAGGCCTCTTTCATCCCTTTTTCCCGTGCTAGTTCTGTGTTAATGTATGAGTGTGTGGAACCAGGATCAATCAGAGCATAAACTGAATCAGATAACAAGACAAACTTACCCACAATCACTTCGGGAGCATCTTCCTCTTCTCGGGTCCTGACGGCATAAGTCCATCCCTCTGATTGCCTCTGTCCCTGGGATGATAGACCAGTTGGTCTGGAAGCTGAAGTATTAGAGGCAGCTCAAACTCTCTGTCATACTCAGCCACCGAACGGTTTCCCTATTTCAGCATCCAAAATGCATCCTGCATAGTTATCTTATACTCAGACCCAATATACTTTTTCTCAAACTGATCGATGAAAAATTTCCAATTCAAATGGTTTGCATGCGTGTGCCTTCTGACCGAATCCCACCAAATAAAGGCTAGACCCTAAAGCAAAGCAATAATACCCTCAAGCTTTTCCACTTCAGAACTGTGAGTAATTTCAAACAACCTCTTTATTTTAAAAAGCCACGCCTCTGCAGCTGCTGGGGTCAAAGGGTCTTCGCCTGTAAAATCCTCAGCTCCTAACCTTTTCAACTGCTTCAATTATAGGCCTTCTTCTAGGTGAAGCAAGCTGCTGAACCTGTATTACTGGTAGTGGTGCCTTAGCCTACGCAGCCTGGAGGTTAGCTGCTGGATATAATCTGACATTAAATTGACGTACTTCCAGCTGAGGGGGAAGAGGTGGAGGAGGCGCTGCGGGTGGAGGTGTCGGCTGTTGTGGAACCTCCAGCTGGCCCATATTACTAGAGGCCTCACTCCTATTTTCTCCAAGCTCGCGACTCGGCTCTCAAAACATCTTTTAACTATAAAATATAAGGGAGCAAGAATATAGTAATTCCCAAAATAACTTCTCAAATGTAAATTTTACTGTTCATAATTGATAGATCGCATGCAGATCGATCGGGTAAGAGGTATTCGGGTGCTAAGGTCCTCATCTTGCATTCCCGATGGTGGGAGGATATGATCGGGGAAGACTGGATCAGGCTCTGTGGATATTGTACGCTTTGGGCCTGAACCCTCACGGCTTTCTTTATGGGGTGCTGCACTAAAACGCATTCACGAGAAGATGGTGTGCATGGCCTTATAAGTTTTTATCTAATTTACATTTATATTCTCATGCATAATATGTCAATATAAATTTGTATCTAATTTACATCTCGCATATTACCAATAATTTTTGTAAATATTAACAGTGAATTAAAAACAATACATTAATGTAAATTTGGTAATTGTATATCAACAATAGTTTTTTTACTTGTAAATTCATTATCGAATATAAAATTTCTCAACACCTAAAATTTTTAATATTTTATTATCCATTTTATCAAACATTGTTATACACTCGTGTTATACACTATAATCATGTTCATAAATTATATATTCATCAATTTATTGAATTTTATAACTTTGTAATATAATTTTCTTAAAATGATTTGATGATCTTCCATATAATGTCCTATGAAAAATCCATTAGGCTCGTTCATGAACGTTGATGACTCGTGTTATGATCAACAAAAGCATGTAAGTTGTTTCATTATATTAAGAGTGACATCACGTTTCCCGAAGTGAAAAGGCTACTTTCCTAGCCAAAAAGCTAGACTAAAAAGGCTACAGGCTACTTTGAAAATCTCTCCTTGTCTAAATAATTTCCACTTTCCCATCCCATCGACTATCTCATTTATCAAATCCGGGAGTTTCGTTTGTACTAAACGCTTTCGGCTTCCATAGAAGGTGCTTGCAAACTTCATTCTCATCTTGCATTTGTTTATCAAAACAAATTGAGAGAAAATCTAACCATGCCAATGCATTTTGAAGTCTATATAACCGATGAAATTATGCAGTTTGGAGCCATGGTATGATAATATATGTTAAATTGTTTAACATTGCCATATATCCGATATTAAGATTATATTATGACTAATGTAGAAGTAAATCTTAAATTTGTTTTGGTTATATTTTTTCTATTTATTATATGTTTCAGCTGCTACCCGAAGGAACTCTGAGTGAGTTTTATAGTCTCAATACTATTATCGTCGAGCTAAGAAGCCTATTATGCGAATCATTCAACGTTAGGGTCCATTTCACAAATGGACGAGCTTTAATGTGGCTTGGAACTATTCTTCAAAAGAAACAGAATAAAGTCAAATTATAAGTGTATTTTTTTCATCATGCCCCATTATGCTTCCATGTAATGGTTTTGGACATAGACGGAGTCAATGTGGAGTATTCAGATAAATGTAGCGTTGGTATGGAACGGACAACGAAATTTTTACCAAGTTTCCATCCAGGCCTAGGTAAAGTGAATTATTTAATTTTTTTCCTTTATTTAAGTTTCGTTGCTGCAATTTATGCTTTTGAACTAATATATATAGTATTTTAATAACTAAAATTTTGTTTGTTCTTATAATGAGCCATTGAAACCCCATTTCTTACAGATATTGCATCGTCATGGTCGTTCTCTATTATCTACAAAAAAAAGCTTGGTACTATCATTTGGTAAGGGAAGTTGTGTTATTACAGTTTATTTTAATTAATGTACATGAACTTGTATCTTATACAGTAATGTTGGCTATGGTTAGACTGTTCCACCCCGTGAAGCTGCCAAATATCTGGGTATATATTGCCTCGAAGTAAAACTGCGCAAACTATATCATAAGACATGTACAGTTTCTCCCCATCCGTTCTTCGTGTCTTATCGATGCAAGTCAATAATGTTAAAGAATGGGCAGAAGATATCCTTTCGAACAAGCTTCGAGGGTGGATGGGTACGGTTTGTCCGTTTTATGGCCTTGATAGAGGAGAATTTTATTCTTTTATTCAGTCCCCCTAAGATAAGAAGACATTCATTGTGAGGGTTTTCAGAAACGGTATCGAAATATGATTTAATTTTATGTTCTTTTCGTAATGCACAAAGCATGGCATATGAACAATGTTTGTGTCATTTTTTATGGTTTATATATTGATAGTTGTCTGTCTTTTATGTGTCGAGTAATAAATTCTAATTGAACTTTTAAAAATTACTCTCCTTTGGTAACTGACCTAATTTGTTTTCAACGTTATTTACTGATTCTTGCACGTAAAAAATTGCAAACTTGATATGTTACGGTATATGAAAATCATATTTACTTTCTAGCTTTATAAACTTCGTTGTGTTTGCAATATATCTCAAATGTGAATATACCTAATATGTCAGTTGACATAACGAATTAAACGACATAAGCTTGAAAATTACACTCTTTTCAGTATGTCAACATTGGCATCACTTTATCTGATATTAGAAAAAAATCATCGTTGTATTGTACATGAAGGTAACTGGAAACGCTGATTATACATATTTAATAAGCGGCATGATTATAGTGTGAAAAGTAAGGATTCTTGTATGTAAACAAAATTCAAATTGATATGTTATGGTTTACGAAAATCATATTTAATCTCTAACATTATAAACTTCGCTCTGTGAATCTCAAATGTAGCTTTACCTAATATTTCATTTGACATAACGAATTAAACGAAATTATCTTGAAATATACACTATTTTCTGTGTGCAAACATTGGCATCACTTTATCTTATAATTTAAAAAAAATGCCTCATTGTACATGAAGGTAATTGGAAACCCCGATTAAACATTTTTAATAAGCGGAATGATTATAGTGTCGGTAGTAACCCTTAAGAAGATAGTCTTCATGTAGCAATTGCATAAGAATTGACTAAAAAATGAGGTACTGTATTCGGATGATGCATAAGTTAAATTACATTATACAGAGATACATGATTCCATATGATAAAAATCTGTGTTATTAATTATGAATTTTTTTTATAATTACGTATAAGAAAATGAACTTTAATTCATTGCATACAATAACCTTTTCAATGAGTCTTTAATAAGTCGAAAGGTGAATACCCTTTAATATCGAAGCTGAATAAGTGAATACGTTATAGTCAGTTTGGGGATACATAATCCATTTGTTTTTCCAACATGGTTCTTGCATCTGATGTCGTGTATGAAAAAAGGCAAACGAGTTTTTTCAATTAAATGCAATTACTATTGATTAATTTCATTCGGCCACGCGAGGGTTTTAAATCATCCTAAAGGTTACGCTTTCCCCTCGTGTCAAATTGTATCCAAGGGGTTCAGTGTTGTCCAATTTACATTCAATGTATTTGGTTACTCAAGAATAGAAAAATATATCCGTCTTGTTAAAATTGTTTCAACGCTTGATAAATTACAAACGGAATACAATGTAATAAAATTAAATCACTTCCTGTAATATGTTGTTAGGCCGTATACAATGTAGCCTAAATTGCATTAATGTGGAAGGGATACGACGTGTGATAAACTGTACTGGGATTTTGCCTAGGTTAATATGTCAATTATGATGGACTATACCATAAATGTATGCATTTAAAAATTAACACTCTGGCTTACGAATAATGGAAATATTTTGATAACATCGACGCAGTTTCTTCAATTAAGAAAAATAAATTAATTTACATTATAGATAGATCCATATGATCGAAATTTGGATAAAAATATGCAATTTTTTTATCCAATGATGTATACGAAAATTAAATTTAATTCCTTGCATTCTATCAACTGCATCCGGAGTATATAATTACCCGGAAGTGAATACCCTTTAATATTCTAGTTGAAAAAGTGAATACATTGAAGTCAGTTTGTGGATACAAATTGGATTCGTATTTCCTAACAATCCTAAAAGGAAGGTTGCGTCCGATTTTTGCTTTGAAATAAAGTCAGCAGAGTCTTTTCAAATAAATATACTTACTGTTCATTTAATTTTTTTGGGCTACGTGAGGGTTTTAAATCATCCCAAAGATCATTCGTTCCCCTTTTTTATGTGAGTGAACCCAAAATATACACTTTTGTCCGATTACATCCAATGTATTCGGTTACGCACAAATAGGAAAAATATTTCCGTTTATGTCAAAAATTTTCAAAAAAAAATAATTTGCATCCAACCTAAATACAATGTATTAAATTTTAATTACTTGGTTTATTATGTTTTTTTGGACTAAATACAATGTTGTATTAAATTGTATATGAGAAAGGGATTTGGTATTTTTAAGTGCTTATACGACGATTGCGTAAGATAGCTTAATGAAGTAAATGATTTTAGTTTCCATATCTGGTTGCACTGTCACTCTCAACGATCGAAGCAACTACCCAAGGATATATGATAAAGATTTTCCCCCCAAAATAAACGTCACCATCCTTATTAATGCTTCTGTACGTTTCTTCACACCCTAATGCTCTATACTGTCAGGGTCATTTGTGAGCTATCATTAGGTGTGTTAGGGTTAGCACTAACACTGTAACAACTCCAAAAAAGGTAACCCCATTATATGTGGAACCTGTAATAGATGTAATTTTTAACTTGTTTATTTACTTTCATTCTTTTTGCCAGGCATTTTCCATTTTCTTCCCTCAATCTAGTCCAATGGTTAATCTATTATGCATTATTATAACGTGGATTGAGCTTCACTTTAGAGGGTTTGTAATTCTGTTATACTACGATTCTCTACATTGATTATTGTTGTTATTAAAGCATACACACCTGTTATGGTCTATGATTTTTCATAAATGATTTCATTTCTTTATTGAGATGTTTTTTATTCGTTTGAAATAAGATTTATGCTTAACACAGTATTAAACGTATCTATTTTTTACGTAGTTTATACTGCAAGAATTCATCCCGGACCGAGAGAAAGTATTAAGTGCTGAATGTGGATCATGATGCCAAACAATCAGATTTGGCCAATGACACTTGAACAAGGATACGATTATGATATATTAAACGACAATAAATCCAACTTCATTTACGCTAATAACCTAAAGAGAATGATCTTATTTGTTCACATATAGAGGAAACCTTTTATTTCACGTGATTATCGTCAATGCCGAGGGTTATGAGGTTCATTATGGGTATAAAGGTGAAGAGAAATACTTGGCTGACTCCGGAATTGGGAATTCAAATCCCACCGGGTATTGAAAGTTTAGCGTTGAGTGCATTAACTTAGATTGGAATTTGAGATTGGTAAGTGTCTCTCCTTTCAGTATTTAGATATGCTTTTATCCACGTTAATTTTTTTCGACATATCCATGCAGCCTCTTTCCGGTTATTTGGCTGGTGAACGTATTGGTATAAAAGCGTGCAAAGTTAAATTACGAAAGTTGAGATTGCTCGACAACAACAGTTAGAGGGAAAAAATTCAACTTGTTGGTTATTTTTACAAGAGTTATCCCAGACAGAATTCAAAGAAAAGATTTTATGCACAGGCAGGATTCCGAGCTGGATGGATCAAAATAACAAAGGATCACAAAATGGTTCCAGGGGATGTAATAACCTTAATCTAGTCAGCTTTCGATCCTTTTTTTTTACTTTTATATTACTAGAGATGGGATGATCATGCTCTAATAATTATAATTAACATGTTTTTTTTTGTGTGTATCGTTATTCGGTAACTGATAATTATATCAAATTTTAGCCAAATTAGTTCGTTTTAAGAAAAAATTTTTTATTAATTTTTTTGTTTAATATAAATATTATCAACAAATTGGTTGCAATTGTTTGTCATGTTTGCCATTGGGCAAACATGATAACGTATTACTTTGTATACACTAAGTTAATAACTGATTATGATGAATTGACGATGAAAACACGTTTATATATAAACACGTTTATCTCCCTAATGGGATATCTTTCGTCATTCTATTCAACTAAAGGAACATAATAATACAATATATTCACATTGCAGGTAACCACATTATATTAATTTTTTCCCAAATATATTAATGAAAAGAGTTTGCAAAATTTAAATGAAAAAATAAAGATAATGCAAAATATAATATTTGACCGAAACTGATATAGTTATGTATTATTTGGCAGACTTAATATAGAATATTCATTATGCCCAAAGAAATTTAACACAAGATGTTCTTCGATAGATGCATGACGAGAGGATTACAGATCAGAATAGGGTTGGGGAGGTGTGCGAACCACCGCATAATCTTTCTCGTCATGAAATAATATGAACTCCATCGTGTCAAAAAGACGCACTACCAATGCGTTTGTAAGCTCGATAAAGCCGACATCGAAGTACCCTCCCGCGACTTCATTGTCCGAAGTCAGCAATGGTGTATACTCCACATGTCAGTACCAACTTCTCACCCTGCACCACATCTGCGCAACCTTTTTCCTCTTGCCCAAGTGTTTTGCAAAATGCGTTGGGATAAACTGCGTTTAAATTATAGTCTTTAAATGGTTGATGATAAATATTTATATGCACTCAATATAAAGCAGAAGCAAAAAATACAATAAATATTTTACTTTTAACCCTAAAAAAATTTACCATTTTGGATAGCAAGTCATTATAAGATATTAGCAGACTAAAAGTTTCTATGTTGTCTCCCAAAGAAGAACTTCTTAGCCATGCCACATTGTCCCGAAATATTGCACCGTGTGGTGCCCTACCATACTCGATTTGATTGCCGGACTTATAAAAAAAGTGCATATTAAAATCGATTGGAGTGAATTCGTACATCATAACCCTTATAGGGTAACCAATGGAGTAATGGTTTTGTATACGCTCAATACCTTCAGAAAGGTAGTGTAGACCGTCTGCTTCATTATATAGTGTCTTGATTCTGAATAAATGGAAGGGCTTCTCACCAACTCGAACAGTAATACACGTATTCAATTGAAGCCTCAATTCCAAAATCGATCCTTTCGACAGTCTCTGCATATAATGGATCATCGGATTATAATTGAAAAAAATATATAATACGCTAAAAGGCAGAGTTCGGTATATCGCAATGAGGAAAATATTTTGGTGAGCAGACTTAAACACCATAGCAATGTTCAATGCAATGCTTAAGGGAATTACCCAGTGGTCGGCCTGACCCTGTATTGTTACAATGAATGTGTCTCTAACCTCTTCCTGTAGCTTGTAATTTCTGCCATGCCCGGTAATATGTTGTGTTGCTTGTTCATTATAGTTGATGGTGGTGGTGAGCGGTGTATTGTGAACTTGTCAACTTATAGGGAAGCGAAACCACGCAAACCTCTCCACCATAAATATTATCTTAATGATTCCTAGCGGTTTTTTGGTGACAATTGGCATTGTTTTATTTTTTATTTTTAAATTGTTGGGTGTTTTGAACTGCTTCTATGACTCTTCATATTCAAAATTATTATCTTTTTTCGTATCAGTCAATTAGAGTAGTAGGCTTTTTGCACACATGTAATTTTTTGAAAGTTGGTACTGTATATACTGACTCTGCCGTTTTTAAATTTAATTAATTACAAAAAAGCCCTATTTTTTTAGCTACTGTGGCAAGCGCTCAGACATACAGACCCCAGTACTAACCGCCATAATCTATGTTCCTCCCTTACTAACCCTGTGAAAATTTTCTATCCCTCTCTCGATCCATCTCTAGAGTTAAAAATTGTCTACGCTAAACATCTCGCATTCTATACCCATTCTATATCGCGTTCATATATATATTTGATCATGGATTTCAACAGTCACAAATGTTTTGTTTCAAATGCAGTTTCACTGTACCTGCTGGCTGTGTGCGATGTTTGGGTTTTCAATCGTAACTAAGATCTTAAGTTGAATTAACAGTAAGTTGCAAATACTATGTTAGATTTTTCGCTATTTCAGTTAAAAATAATTTTTTTTCACTTGAATAATAATATGTGTGCGTACGTGTTTGTTTGTGTGTGTGTTTGGTTGTTTTTATTTTTACTTGTAATTATTATTAATAATTTTATGTAAATTTTAAAATTTTTAATTTGGTTTATATTTTTAGGGGTATAATTTTTTCCATGAGTGAAGTGTATACATTATATTAGCTGACTTTTTTTTCATGCGTTAAGTGTATACATTAACCTAATGTGTTGTTAATCTCCGATCTAATTTGAAATTTTGTGTTGACACACATCAAGTAATTTTATCCACAAATTTGAAATAAATGAAGGTAAGATTTTAATTGGTAAATTATACGTTACTTGTTTGACTCCGTTATTGCTCCCCTAATACGTCGTTCTTTTATAAAAAATATTTTGAATGTATAGTAATATTTTGAGATTTATCCCTTTCCATTGTATTATCAGTTTGATTGTATGTATTCCCCTAGAACGATCACGTGGATAGCAAAGTTATGTTTTCTATGGAATTTGAAGCAATTGAACTAATTAAGAAGAAGTTGATTAAGAACCAACTTACGATGTTCGGAAAATCATGTTTTGGATACTTTTTGGACATGCCAAAGGCTGTATGTCAAGGGAAACTCATTCATTCCCTATTACTTAAGGAATTTCGTCAATTACATTGGCATGAATTAAGGGTCAATGTGAATGGCGTAGTGTTAAAGTTTGGATTTGAAGAATTTTCAATTGTCACTGATCTAAAGTGCAGAGGAAACTTCGACGAACATAATTTAAGAAAAGATGGTTCTGAGTTTATTGATAAATATTTTCGGGGACAGAAGAAGATAACATCTGAATTAATAAGGAAGAAGTTTTTATGTGGCAAATGAAAATCTAGTTCAGATGGGGTCAAATTGGCCATCCTCTATTTTGTGACCAGCTTCCTTCTTCCGGGCGTACAAACCAAGATGGTTAAGAAGTAGCTTATAGCTATTGTTGACAGTGAACTATACAATGAATATCCCTAGGGGTGGGATGTGTTTAGAATGACAATCCAAAGCCTCAAGAAAAGTCTGCATAATCGTCAACCAAAGTCCTATAAGTTAAGAGGATGTCCATTGGCCTTAGGGCTGAGCAAAACCGAATCGAAATCGAAAACCGAACCAAATGGATTTTGGTCTGTTTGGTTCGTTTTTTTTATTTTCGGTTCATTCGGTTCAGAACCGAGAAAATAAATTGGTTTTATCGGTTCGGTTCGGTTTTTAAAATTAAAAATCAAAAGAACCGAATCGACCGAAGTTTTTAAATATATATATTTTATAGTGTTGTTATATCAAAGTGAAAAGTGTGGCTTAGTGGTGGCGTGAGACTTACTCAAGACCTAATGGTCTTGAGTTCAAATCCCAACATAGGCATCATTTGCATGTTTTTTATTTTCCAATTTTTCCAATTTATTTTTTTCAAGTGAATTAAAATATAAATTTAAATCCTTAATTTATTAAATTGAGTAGTAGTGTATTAGTATTCTCAATTTTTTACTTTAATTTTTTTTACAAGTGAGTTAAAATTTAGAAGTTAATTAAAATATAAATTTAAATCCTTAATTTATTAAATTGAGTAGTAGAATCAATTTTTTTACAAGTCAATTAAAATTAAAATTTAGAATTGAATTAAAATATAAATATAAATTCTTAATTTATTACATTAAGTAGTAGAGTATTAGTTTTAGAAGTGAATTAAAATATTAACCTAGAAATTAATACTCCTTTAAATAGAACATAGACTTTTAAGTTAATTTTAATGGAACTATGAATGGAGGAATTAAAGTAAATTTGCTTCTAAAAAGTTAAAATTCATTTATACGTTTTAAGATAAAATTTTAAACTTAAATTAGTCCAAATATTTTTTTTAATTATCCCAACATCTTTTATTGAGTTAAACCTGCAATTAAAAATTTTAAGGCTTCAACCTTTTTTTTTCTTTTTTTTCTGTCAATCTTAAAAATATTACTTTTTCCTTCACATCAAATTGTCACCTTTGAAAGAATTTATCCCATTAAATTGTCACTTTAAAAAATTTTCAATTTAAATCAGGATTTAGTTAAGTAGCGAAGCTTATCATGTCTAATTATTAGTATTATTTTTTTATATGAAAAAAAGATGTGTGATAATTAAGAAAAATAAAATAAAATAAAATAAATTAGTTAGACACTTAGACTTGAATATGAAGCTTCGAGAAGAAACAAAATCAAGAAAAATAAAATCTATATTTTTGCAAATTCATAAATATGATTAACTAATCTAATTGTTTTAGATTATGCGTTTTTATATTTTTTAAAATTATGATGGATAATCCAACTGCATAATCATTTTTTCTTAAGTTTTGATATGAGATTTACAAATATTTAAAAAGTCCAACTGTCACTAAGTAATTACTCGAATTTATTTAATGTAGTCAAGAAAAAAAATTCTTAACTAAGGAAACTCTTTAAGCTATGTTTTTTAAATACATTTTATCTTTATTTTTTTAACTAGTTTGATCATTAAATTTTTTTTACTAAAAATATATGGAGATATTCTTTTTATATGACCGGATTTTGCTGCCAATAATAATTGATTAATAGCTTTGGATTCAATTTTATTGTTTCATTAATAATTAATTGATCTCTATATGTAATTTTATATAAACGTTAAGGTAGTAGAAGTAATAATAATAATAATAGTAGTAGGTTGTAAATTAATTTATTATTTTATTCTTTAATGGAATATATTAGAAATTATGTTTGAATTATGTGTTGTAAAATTTTTTAATTTTTATTTTTTAGTGTAATTTTTAAGTTATGTTGTATGTATTTTTAATTGGTTTTATGTTGTTGGATATATGGGCCTATTTAGGTTAAAATCCCAATTAAAAAAAGCCAAAATATGATCCAGAACCAGTAGAACCGAACTGATCGAAATTATTTCGGTCCATTCGATTTTCGGTTCTATATACTTCAGTTTCGGTTCGGTTCTTAAATTTCCAGAAGTTCATTTTTCGGTTCAATCGGTTCGGTCCAAAACCGAACCGACCAAATGCTCACCCCTAATTGGCCTTTCAAGTATGGTTTTACGAATGTTGCTCTGCAATTGATCCGAGGTTTGCTCTGCATCGCGGAGAAAAGTATCCCAGAATATTAAGATGGAACTTTCATCATCAGATGCATTTTTCGACTTTCCAACAATATTTTTTCAATGAACAGGTAATGACCTTTGACTTGTTATTTATCTCCTATTTTTTATGATTGAATTAAGTGGTTTAAATTTTTTTTTGCATTAATGTGCATACCATCTTATGTTTACCTCGGATAATTTTATCACATTGTATCTTATTACGACCACTAAAAATACAGTGTCGTAAATTCAATTCGACATATCGATCAAGATTTATTAAGATATATGAATGTATTTTGTATTACACTTTAAATTTAACGGAATCTATGAATTCATTGGATACTTTGTTTTTATTAAATCACTTTTGTTTGTTATTTTATTTCGGATGGTTCAAGTTTGTAAGTATTTGTTTTAATATATGTGTGTTTATAAATTTAAGTTCAATGTTTTGTTGTAGTTGAAGTTGTATAATATTCGGCCTACTGAGGAGGAGAGGGAACTATATAGTGTCGACCTGTCTATTTTGAATATTGTTTGGAGAGGGGTATATATCGATGATACCCAAACTCTCCCCACACATCGAGACCCAAGTCCTCAACCGTTTATTGAATTTAAGGACGAGGGACAAAATTCAGCAAAAAAAAATAAAAGACACAGACATGATGGAAGAGATCCGATATTTATATGCAAGGCAGTTGGAATTCATGAAGGAGATCACAATAATTAAAAAAGGGTTTGAATCTTTAAAAGATGATTTATCCAACAAAATGTGTGAATTTGAGACTTTCAAAGCTGATGTGAACAAAAAGTTGTGTTCACTTTCTCAAGTTGGTGCATCCGCTAATACAAATGTCGCAAACGATCCGGCTGTCACCACTCAGGTAACTATTATACTCGATACTGAACTTATCGACAAGTATAGTTTGTTGAACTAATTATTGAGATGTCAGCAAGCATCTGGTCCTACTTCCAAAGCCATATCAATGGCTCATTTGTTTGACGTCCCTGTTGAAGCTGAACTTGATATTGTAAATCTAACTGAATTCAATGCGTGGGTTGACGGAGGTAGTAAATATTCATGAAAAACCAGGCAAAATGATATACACTTTTGATTGGGATTTCGCATCTTCAGTTTCTTTATGGTCGTGTATTTGTAATATGTTTAAATATATATATATATATATATATATATATGAGAGGGAAAAAAAGGGTTCATGATGACGAACACGAACCTTTGGACGAACCCTTTGATTTTCGCGTGTTAAAAGTTACGGAGAAGATATGGTGGCACACGTTGGTGCATCCTGGAGAGTAGATCACAAGTTTGGTGAGTTTACTAAACCATTAAAAGTCAATTAAGCAATGAATTTAATTCCTTTATTATGTGTGTACGATGTAACATAAAAATTGTTTACACTAGATCCAATTAAACCTTGTATATATAACTTGTATTCACTTATTCATTTCAGCATATGGATGCGATCTTCTATTATCTGAGGAAGAAGGGAAGGCTTGATAGGAGAATAAACAGTTCTTTCACGATAACTGCCAACCTTTTTGATCAAGTAATACAATATGCTTATAACAATCCAGGAGGAGACCCTAACAACCCTCCATTTGTAAATGAAGGGCATAGGGTGACCAAGTACATTTTCGGCCAAATGATGTTATACAGTAAGCCATGGATGGAAGTTCACTACATCTATTTTCCCATTAATGTGTCGAATGTCTACTAGATATTGGCCAGGCTGTCTATAAGGGATAGACAAATTGTTGTCTATGACTTTATGCGTAGCCGAATATTAAAATCAGCCATTAAACGTGCGGTATCTGCATACAGTTAAATTATTCCTTTCTTTTTTCGTCTTGTTAATTTTTGGAAGGGCCGATCCGATGTCGACGATGTTCACGGCAAAGAAGGTACACATCCGATTGGCATTGTGTACAATACGGACCTACCCTTTCAACAAAACAGGTATCTGTTTTAATTATATAGGACATTGGATTGTTCATGATTGGTATTACCATTTATATGGAATTGAAATTCCCTTAGACATCTTTATTTTTCAGTGACTGCGGGGTATATGTAGCCGCTTTTGCAGAATATTTAATAGAGGGGAAGACAATTCCCATGAATTTTGATTCAAACAATTATAGGAGGAGATTAGGCCTTTTGTTATATCAATACGGAAAGGATAAGCAACGAGGAGTAATTGAAAGCGATCATGAAGATGGGTAGACTCATTGCCAATAGGATTGCATACATACATGTATATATCCGAAATTCAAGATTTTTTTTTACATTTTTTAACAAACATCGTTTATGTTGTTATGACATTTAATTATTTTTTTTTATTATATCAAAATCTAACTAGATAAAATAATGCCTTTATTTGAAAATATATGGTCACATAAACTTATGTCAATATGTAATTTATTGACAGGCTGGATGCAAAGGAAAAGTTAAATATCCAAAATTTAAGCTAAATAAACTGCTTATTACGGATTACGGCTGGTTCAATGGCATAATAAATCGAATTCCTGTGTATTCGATACACAATG
>CM075817.1:15095601-15148175 GCA_037975025.1 Excoecaria agallocha | reverse complement strand
TGCCCTATAAATGTTGTTATGGATCTCTGTAACGCTCTCCTTTAAAAAAAATACCTAATATAATTTCTTTTAATAACCTTCTAATGTCTTAAATAATTTATTAAAAATTTTGGCGGCATAACGCCTAATAATTTAAAACCCCAAAACCTGCAAATGTCAAAATACACTCCCTAATTCAATCCTCCTTACACCCGAACTCCATTCAATCAACTCAACACTTCTAAATTCATCAATCATTCACATTCATCATACATCAACACATCTCAAATAGTATGCATATAAAATTTAATTTACATAACCACAACTTAAC
The DNA here is from genome assembly GCA_037975025.1 of Excoecaria agallocha. Lineage (NCBI taxonomy): Eukaryota > Viridiplantae > Streptophyta > Magnoliopsida > Malpighiales > Euphorbiaceae > Excoecaria > Excoecaria agallocha. The sequence continues at coordinate 15,147,865 of CM075817.1, read as the reverse complement.
TTCAATTATGCTTACATAATAATTTATAAATCTTAATTATTTTACATAACCAAATATATACAACCAAAATTCTTAGGTACATGCCACCAAATTCTGCTTTCTCACTGTAAGTCTCCCTGTACCTGTCCCTGCGCGCAGCCAAATAAAACTACACGCTGAGCAACATAGTCGCTCAGTGTTGGATGCAATTACATAAAAATTTCACTAACTAAATATTAGTAATTAATTTAACTCAAATTATTACCTTATTTTTAACAAATGTAATTTAATCAAGTTACTCAATTTCTATTTCTTTCCCTCCATTAATTAGTTTGAATTATTATAATAATAAATTTTCCTATCTTATTTTAACTATGTACTAAACTTTATAAAATTTTGCAATTAAGTCCCTACGATGACTTTTTTCTTCAATTTGACTTCAAATTTGACTCATTTGACTTCGTTTGACTTTTATTTAATTTCTAATGTACAAATTACATTTTTAATCCTTCAAATTCCTCAAAAATAGTAAATTTATATTTTAGTCCCTAAACTTTTAACTAATTACGATTTTACCCTTTTTTCTTTATTTAGCCATTTTAACTTCCTTAATCACTCTTTTTGTTTCAAATTATCATTTTACCCTCGCTTAATTGCGTAATTACTAATTTGCCCTTACTTATCATATTGATCTCATTTTTCATATTATTTATTTCATATTTATTAATATGGCATAATTTTCATCATAATTACTCTTTTATTCCAGTCTTTGTGCAAAATTACTCTTTTGCCCCTAGGTGACACCAGTGGAGAACCACGAACTGGATAAACAGGACGTAAATACGGTGTACCGGAGGGATCCCACCACTAGGTGCGACACCAAAGCCCCAGTACTAATGCATATAATACGCCGGCTATCCTGTCTTATATCTCATAGTCATTTTTGATAACAATTATCTCATAGGCTCATGGTATCCTGCGGAATAAATTCCTATGGCTAGCCATACTATCCAAGAGCTGGAATTACCCACTGTACACTAAGGGCATTATTAAATTTTTATCTTTTCTTACTTTTCTGTGTTATTATTTATTCTTATTACTTTATTTTAATCACATTATGCTCCCAAACTTATTCAAGTAAGCTCATTAATTGCACATTCATCACAGGAAAGCTTTATATCTCAAGAATTTAAACAAAACATATTATTTTAATTATAGTTGTTATTCGGCCATCAAAGAATTTCCCACCTACAATTTATTCTTCGTTCCAAATTAATACTATACCTTATTTTATGTCCATTTCAAGCCACTATACGATAGTAAATGATAATTACACATAAAAGTTTACAAGTTTCATCAACTTTTTACATTATGTAACTATGACATAATGTTCCCTAATAATCATTTTTCATTTTATCTAGCATATTTTCATTTCTCATGCACTAAATAGATTAAATAACATCAATTGCCCAAATTTCAAATAGTTTGCATTAAGGTACCTTTAGTACCCTAATTTGGTTACTAAGGTAAGTACTACTTAATTTTTATTTTCTTAATTTATATAAGTCTCTAATTACTTATTTTAGCATATTATTGATTAATATTAAATTAATTCACTATTTTAAGCCCTATGACATAGTTACATAATAGAAAAATTAGGGAAAATTCAAGTAAATTAGTGAAATTAAAGGTAATTTGCATCCACTAACCTCCAAATTTCTGGAAAAGAGCTGATTACACCTTCTCCTTTCCTTTATCCTTGTAAACTTGCCTTTCCTTCTCTTTTTCTTCTATTAGCCAAAATTTATAAAGGAAGAATCATGAATTTTTACAACAATATTAAGCCATTTAAAGCTATAAATCAACTCTCCTAATCAATATCTACATGCTCATAAAAATTCTCCCACATATCTCATCTAATTCTCACAAAATCACAAAATTTCTCTTACTTTTTCTTACCTTTTATCTTAAAGTTCTTGGCCTCCTTTTGATACCAGCTTCTTACTGAGTTAAAGAGGGATAAATTTTGAGTCTAGAGTAAATTTTTGGGCTGGAAATTCAAAGGAATAAGGCTTGGTTAGAAGAAAATGGTGAGATGAGAGAAGAAATGGTGAATTTCGGATTTTCACAAGAAAGGAGGAGAATATGGCCGAAAATTCCAGAGATTTTCTGATATTTTGGTCCTTATATATGGTGTTTTAAGTGTACCAAAGGAGAGGCCAAGATTCATCTTGCAACTATTGAATCTAATGGCTTTAAATAATGCCACATGTCACTCATTCAAGCATGTACACACATCCTACTGTCCTAATCTTGTACACACATGATCATAGCTTCATAATAATGACCTCAATAAATTATTATGGTCAGATTCACGTTTTTGACGCCTTAATTGACCCAATTTCGGTTTTTCACCTCGAAAATCGAGCTTTTGATCTGGAAGTCATAATGCTCTGAAATTTTATCTAGAGTGTCACAATATTTTCAAGAATATATGGTAAAAATTTCAGCTCATTCCGACTTTGTTTCGATATACTTTTAGCTTTAACGGCTTGTACAGCCCGCCCGAGATCAGAAATTACAGATTTGCCAGAATTGCTATTTCCTAGTTCCCTGAGTGTCACTATACTATTTATGACATATATTTAAAATATTAAATCAATCGGAGATCTCTAAGGTCTCCAAATATTCAGTCAAAATTTCTAGTCGAACCTACGCCGACTCAAGAAATTTTTCTTTGTTTACCCTTTTGGAGGCCTATTTGACCTCAATTTTCACTCAAATTGTACCACCGTACTCCATTTAATATGTACTTTCATATTTTATATTAAATTCATATTGCCCAATGGGTCACCCATTCTCAGGTTTCTCGGCTCGGGCACGATTAACGGTACATTCTTTTTAAATTTCCTGTTCTACTCAATTCTAATTACTCCAAAACTCAACCTAAGTTAAATATTCACACTTTACACATGTCATGCATGGAAATTGCAAATATTTAGGGGCGTTACAGTACTCCCCCTCTAAATAAAATTTCGTCCTCGAAATTTACCTGAGTTGAATAGGTGAGGATATTGCTGTCTCATGGCTTCTTCAGGCTCCCACGTAGCCTCCTCTACATTATGGCGCGTCCAAAGTATTTTGACCAAGGGAATTTGTTTATTTCGCAATTGTCTGATTTCCCGAGCTAAAATTCGTATCGGTTCTTCATCATATGATAAATCAGACCTTAACTGAAGTTCCTCCGGTGTAATGACATGGGAAGGATCTGAACGATATCTTCATAGCATTGAGACATGAAATACATCATGGATCCTTTCTAACTCTAATGGCAGCTTTAATCTGTAAGCCACTGGTCCCACACGTTGTATTACTTCATAAGGACCAATGAATCTGGGACTGAGCTTACCTTTCTTGCCAAATCGAAGAACTTTTCGCCAAGGAGAGACTTTCAGAAACACCTTGTCTCCCACATTAAACTCTATGTCCTTTCTTTTCAAATCTGCATATGATTTTTGTCGGTCTGTAGCTGCTTTTAAGTTATCTCGGATTAACTTCACTTTCTCTTCAGTTTCCTTGATCAAATCTGGCCCTACCAATCTGCTTTCAGTTAATTCTGTCCAGCATAGGGGTGTTCTGCACTTTCTCCCATACAACGCTTCATATGGAGCCATTTTAATACTAGACTGATAGCTGTTGTTGTAAGAGAACTCTGCAAGTGGTAGATACTTCTCCCAACTGCCCCCGAATTCTAAAACACAACATCGCAGCATATCCTCCAATATCTGTATTACCCGCTCAGACTGACCATCTGTCTGTGGATGAAAAGCAGTGCTATAGTCCAAGCGGGTTCCCAATGCTTCCTGCAGCTTTTGCCAAAATCTGGAGGTGAACCGTGGATCCCTGTCTGAAATTATAGAAATGGGCACACCATGGAGTCTCACAATCTCATTTATATAGATTTCTGCAAGTCTGGATAAAGGAAAATCTGACCTCACAGGAAGGAAATGAGCTGATTTGGTCATTCTATCAACTATCACCCAGATGGAATCATGTTGCTTCCTGGTAAGTGGCAACCCCGACACAAAATCCATAGTGATTCGTTCCCACTTCCATTCTGGTATGGTAATGGGATGCAATAAGCCTGAAGGAACTTGATGCTCGGCTTTTACCCGTTGACAAACCAAACATCTAGTCACAAAATCAGCTATTTCTCTCTTCATACCCGGCCACCAGAAAAGTGTCTTCAACTCCTGGTACATTTTGTTACTACCTGGGTGCATGGCATAATGGCTACTGTGTGCTTCAGTCAAAATATTCTTCTTCAACTCTGTATCATTAGGTACACAAATTCTGCCTTTGTAGTACAAGCAGTTATCACGACCCAAAGCAAACTCAATACTTTTGCCTGCCTGAGTCTGAGGATGTGAAATGATAGAAGCTAATCTGTCATCTTGTTGTTGAGCAGCTTTCACTTGCTGTAAAAGATTGGACTTCAATTGCATTTCAGCTACTAATGCCCCATCTAGCTTCACTTTCATTGCTCGCATTGCCATCAAGTATTTTCTACTAAGAGCATCAGCTACTATATTTGCCTTGCCAGGATGATAGTCTATCAAACAATCATAGTCTTTGATAAGCTCCAGCCATCTCCTCTGTCTCAAGTTGAGCTCCTTCTGTGTAGGGAGATATTTTAAGCTTTTATGGTTGGTATAGATGTAACATTTCTCCCCATAGAGGTAGTGTCTCCAAACCTTCAAGGCAAACACGATGGCTGCTAACTCCAAATCATGTGTAGGGTAGTTTCTTTCATGTTGTTTTAGCTGCCTGGATGCATAAGCTACAACCTTTCCTTCCTGCATAAGCACACATCCTAACCCATTCCGGGAGGCATCACTATAAACAACATAAGGTTTACCTGAAGTAGGTTGAGTAAGTACAGGAGCTTCCGTCAACATTCTTTTCAATTCTTCAAAGCTTTCTTGACATCTTTCAGTCCATTCAAACTTAGCATTCTTTTGTAGTAATCTGGTGAGTGGAAAAGCTATCATGGAGAATCCCTTCACGAACCGCCTGTAATAACCAGCTAATCCAAGGAAGCTTCGAAGTTCTGGAACATTTTTAGGTGGCTGCCATTCAAGAATAGCTTCAATCTTCTTGGGATCTACCTTGATACCTTCTGCTGAAACTACATGACCAAGAAAAGCAACTTCGTTTAGCCAAAATTCACACTTACTGAACTTGGCATATAACTGCTTGTCTCTTAAGGTCTGCAACACGATTCTCAAATGTTGATCATGCTCCTCAGGTGTCTTGGAATATACCAAGATGTCATCAATGAATACCACCACGAACTGATCCAAGTAAGGATGAAAGATACGGTTCATTAAGTCCATGAAAGCAGCTGGCGCATTGGTGAGGCCAAATGGCATGACTATAAATTCATAGTGCCCATACCGTGTGCAAAATGCAGTTTTGGGGATGTCTTCCTCTTTCACTCCGAGCTGATAATAGCCTAATCTCAAATCAATCTTGGAAAATGTGCTGGCACCTTTTAATTGATCAAATAAATCATCGATTTTGGGCAATGGATATTTGTTTTTGATGGTGACTTTGTTCAACTGCCTGTAATCAATACAAAGCCTGAGAGATCCATCCTTCTTCTTCACAAATAACACTGGGGCTCCCCAGGGAGATACGCTAGGTCGGATGAACCCTTTTTCTAATAGCTCCTGTAACTGGATATTCAACTCCTTTAATTCTGCTGGTGCCATGCGATAGGGAGCCATTGCAATGGTGCTGTACCCGGTAAAATATCAATTGAAAATTCAACTTCCCTCGCTGGTGGCAATCCCGGTAGTTCATCAGGAAATACATCAGGGAAGTCTCGTATGGTAGGTACATCACTAACTTGTAGCTTCTCTGGTTTTGCATTAGTCACAAATGCTAAATAAGCTGCACATCCCTTCCGAATGCACCGATGTGCTGCAGTAGCCGAGATGATATTAGATAGGAAGTCGGATCTTTCTCCAACCACTGTAATCTCTTCTTCATCTGGAGTCTTTAAAGTAATTCTTTTGGCACGGCAATCAACTATCACTCGATGCTGATGAAGCCAATCCATTCCCAAGATAACATCAAACTCGTGGAATGGAAGTTCAATCAAATTCGCAGGAAAGGTGGCCTGCTGAATCTGGATAGGACAACCCCTATATATCTTGTTCACTACCACACTGTGTCCCAATGGGTTGCTTACCAAGATATCTTGTTCTAACGGTGCTCTTTCTAACCCTTTTCCCTGTGCAATTCTTGTGCTCAAGTAGGAATGTGTAGACCCAGGATCTATTAATGCACAAATAGTATCGTCAAATAGGAAAAATTTACCTACAATTACATCCGGGGCATCCTGATCCTCCCGTGCTCTCACTGCATATGTCTTGGCAGAGAAAGGCCTGTCAGTAGCTGATGGAGCTGGAGCACTACCCCTAGTGGAAGCAGCTCCACTGGATCCTCCTCTACCTCCACCTCGGGCTGCAGGAGCAGCTGATCTACCTGCAGAAGTCTGAGCAGCTAAAGTAGTGGTTTGTGGCTGTGTCCGTGGACAATCTCTCTGAAAATGCTCCCTGGACCCGCACCTCATACAAGCACCTGTCAACCTCCAACACTCCCCTGAATGGCGGCGTCCACAATGCTCACAAACTGGTGTCTCATATCTAACTGAACCCTGTCCTCTAGGAATATTACCAACTGATGGCATAGATGGTGCTGGTCGGGAAGCCGTACGCTGACTGGCTGCTGATGTGTCCATAGTCTCCTGAGGGGAAGCTGTAGTGGAACCCCTAGCTCTTTTACTAGAACTGCCTGCACCTCTGGAAAATGGTCTTCTCCTTTGTTGAAAACGGGCCTTTCTACTATCTTCTTCCTGCTGAACAGTCTCCATCTTGATAGCAGCATCAACCAATTCTTTCCTGTTTGTATATTCCCTGATAGCTAATACTTTTCTCAAATCATTATGTAATCCCCGTTCAAACAACTGACACATCTTCTCTGGCGGGAATCGAAAATCTCCCATGTAGAAGCTCAACCGTTCAAACTCTCGATCATATTCTTGTACAGTCCGGGTGCCCTGGCGGAGTCGCCAAAATGCCTCCTCCATAGCTCTCTGAAACTCTTTACCCACATATTTATCTCTGAACTGCTGGTAGAAGTAGTCCCAAGTGATCTGTTCTGGTGGAGTATAACGTCTAACTGTGTCCCACCATATATACGCCGGGCCCTGAAACAGTGCCACTGCCCCCTCCAATTTCTCCTCTGGTGGACTATGGGTAATCTCGAATAGTCGCCGAACTTTATTAATCCATTCTTCAGCTTCTGGAGCTGTTATCTGATCCCGACCATGAAAATCTTCTGCACCTAACCGTTTAAGTCGCTCCAGAATAGGTATTTTAGGTGGCGGAGGTGGTGGTGGTTGTTGTTGAGGCTGAGTAGGGGCTGCAGCCTAAAATCGCTGAAAGAACTCCGCCATCATCTGCATAAAGTCAACTGGAGCAGAGGGTGGAGGTGTCTGAGTTACTGGTATAGGGGTAGGAGTAGGCTGTGTAGGCTGCTGAGCTCTAGTACTTGGGATTGATTCTGGTATTTCTGGACTTGCTGAAGCTTCACTTTCAGCATCACTTGCTAGCTCAGCAATTTGTCGGGATCCAGAAGCCATAACCAACACTGAAATAAACAAGGGACAGGTTAGATTCAAATTCCAAATTTATAACACATTTATGTGGCATGTACATTTATCCAATCATTCATCCCATTATTTTACATATTCTCACTCCGATCTTAGGATCGCCTTAAACCACGCTCTGATACCATTAAATGTAACGCTCTCCTTTAAAAAAAATACCTAATATAATTTCTTTTAATAACCTTCTAATGTCTTAAATAATTTATTAAAAATTTTGGCGGCATAACGCCTAATAATTTAAAACCCCAAAACCTGCAAATGTCAAAATACACTCCCTAATTCAATCCTCCTTACACCCGAACTCCATTCAATCAACTCAACACTTCTAAATTCATCAATCATTCACATTCATCATACATCAACACATCTCAAATAGTATGCATATAAAATTTAATTTACATAACCACAACTTAACTTCAATTATGCTTACATAATAATTTATAAATCTTAATTATTTTACATAACCAAATATATACAACCAAAATTCTTAGGTACATACCACCAAATTCTGCTTTCTCACTGTAAGTCTCCCTGTACCTGTCCCTGCGCGCAGCCAAATAAAACTACACGCTGAGCAACATAGTCGCTCAGTGTTGGATGCAATTACATAAAAATTTCACTAACTAAATATTAGTAATTAATTTAACTCAAATTATTACCTTATTTTTAACAAATGTAATTTAATCAAGTTACTCAATTTCTATTTCTTTCCCTCCATTAATTAGTTTGAATTATTATAATAATAAATTTTTCTATCTTATTTTAACTATGTACTAAACTTTATAAAATTTTGCAATTAAGTCCCTACGATGACTTTTTTCTTCAATTTGACTTCAAATTTGACTCATTTGACTTCGTTTGACTTTTATTTAATTTCTAATGTACAAATTACATTTTTAATCCTTCAAATTCCTCAAAAATATTAAATTTATATTTTAGTCCCTAAACTTTTAACTAATTACGATTTTACCCTTTTTTCTTTATTTAGCCATTTTAACTTCCTTAATCACTCTTTTTGTTTCAAATTATCATTTTACCCTCGCTTAATTACGTAATTACTAATTTGCCCTTACTTATCATATTGATCTCATTTTTCATATTATTTATTTCATATTTATTAATATGGCATAATTTTCATCATAATTACTCTTTTATTCCAGTCTTTGTGCAAAATTACTCTTTTGCCCCTAGGTGACACCAGTGGAGAACCACGAACTGGATAAACAGGACGTAAATACGGTGTACCGGAGGGATCCTACCACTAGGTGCGACACCAAAGCCCCAGTACTAATGCATATAATACGCCGGCTATCCTGTCTTATATCTCATAGTCATTTTTTATAACAATTATCTCATAGGCTCATGGTATCCTGCGGAATAAATTCCTATGGCTAGCCATACTATCCAAGAGCTGGAATTACCCACTGTACACTAAGGGCATTATTAAATTTTTATCTTTTCTTACTTTTCTATGTTATTATTTATTCTTATTACTTTATTTTAATCACATTATGCTCCCAAACTTATTCAAGTAAGCTCATTAATTGCACATTCATCACAGGAAAGATTTATATCTCAAGAATTTAAACAAAACATATTATTTTAATTATAGTTGTTATTCGGCCATCAAAGAATTTCCCACCTACAATTTATTCTTCGTTCCAAATTAATACCATACCTTATTTTATGTCTATTTCAAGCCACTATACGATAGTAAATGATAATTACACATAAAAGTTTACAAGTTTCATCAACTTTTTACATTATGTAACTATGACATAATGTTCCCTAATAATCATTTTTCATTTTATCTAGCATATTTTCATTTCTCATGCACTAAATAGATTAAATAACATCAATTGCCCAAATTTCAAATAGTTTGCATTAAGGTACCTTTAGTACCCTAATTTGGTTACTAAGGTAAGTACTACTTAATTTTTATTTTCTTAATTTATTTAAGTCTCTAATTACTTATTTTAGCATATTATTGATTAATATTAAATTAATTCACTATTTTAAGCCCTATGACATAGTTACATAATAGAAAAATTAGGGAAAATTCAAGTAAATTAGTGAAATTAAAGGTAATTTGCATCCACTAACCTCTAAATTGCTGGAAAAGAGCTGATTACACCTTCTCCTTTCCTTTATCCTTGTAAACTTGCCTTTCCTTCTCTTTTTCTTCTATTAGCCAAAATTTATAAAGGAAGAATCATGAGTTTTTACCACAATATTAAGCCATTTAAAGCTATAAATCAACTCTCCTAATCAATATCTACATGCTCATAAAAATTCTCCCACATATCTCATCTAATTCTCACAAAATCACAAAATTTCTCTTACTTTTTCTTACCTTTTATCTTAAAGTTCTTGGCCTCCTTTTGATACCAGCTTATTACTGAGTTAAAGAGGGATAAATTTTGAATCTAGAGTAAATTTTTGGGCTGGAAATTCAAAGGAATAAGGCTTGGTTAGAAGAAAATGGTGAGATGAGAGAAGAAATGGTGAATTTCGGATTTTCACAAGAAAGGAGGAGAAGATGGCCGACAATTCTAGAGATTTTCTGATATTTTGGTCCTTATATATGGTGTTTTAAGTGTACCAAAGGAGAGGCCAAGATTCATCTTGCAACTATTGAATCTAATGGCTTTAAATAATGCCACATGTCACTCATTCAAGCATGTACACACATCCTACTGTCCTAAGCTTGTACACACATGATCATAGCTTTATAATAATGACCTCAATAAATTATTATGGTCAGATTCACGTTTTTGTCCCCTTAATTGACCTAATTTCGGTTTTTCACCTCAAAAATCGAGCTTTTGATCTGGAAGTCATAATGCTCTGAAATTTTACCTAGAGTGTCACAATATTTTCAAGAATATATGGTAAAAATTTCAGCTCATTCCGACTTTGTTTCGATATACTTTTAGCTTTAACGGTTTGTACAGCCCGCCCGAGATCAGAAATTACAGATTTGCCAGAATTGCTATTTCCTAGTTCCCTGAGTGTCACTATACTATTTATGACATATATTTAAAATATTAAATCAATCGGAGATCTCTAAGGTCTCCAAATATTCAGTCAAAATTTCTAGTCGAACCTACGCCGACTCAAGAAATTTTTCTTTGTTTACCCTTTTGGAGGCCTATTTGACCTCAATTTTCACTCAAATTGTACCACCGTACTCCATTTAATATGTACTTTCATATTTTATATTAAATTCATATTGCCCAATGGGTCACCCATTCTCGGGTTTCTCGGCTCGGGCACGATTAACGATACATTCTTTTTAAATTTCCTGTTCTACTCAATTCTAATTACTCCAAAACTCAACCTAAGTTAAATATTCACACTTTACACATGTCATGCATGGAAATTGCAAATATTTAGGGGCGTTACAATCTCTCTCAGGATATAGTCCCCTTCTTCCCTTGTCGCGCATTTGAGCTAAGGATGATTGAAAGCTTTTTTGTACAAATCACCATCAATTATAGAATAGTTAAGGAATTTGTGTGATACCCTGTTTGTAAGAATTGTCTAATTGGGCTTATCCACGCATCATCCACTTTCTCAATTTCCATCATCTCTGGTTCTTCTAAGGAGGAGGAGACTTGGTTGACAACCTTGATATTTTCTTCTATCGCTTTTTGTTCGGAGGCGGATATTTTGGCAAGTCGATCGGCCGCTGCTATTTGCTCTCTCGGTACCTTCTAGAAAAGCTATTATGATCCAGAATCTTTCAAATTTCTGAGTGTGGCTTTAACTTTCATTAAGTACTGAATCATATTGGTTTTTCTTACTTTGAAGGTACCCAAAACTTGGCTGGTCACAAACTGAAAGTTACCAACTTCGGTCTGATGACGTGGAGCAGCCTTAGACCTTGAAGGAGTGCCTCGTATTCTCCTATGTTATTAGATGCTTTAAAATTAAGTCTAATTGCGTACCTTATGGCAAAGCCTAGAGGGCCTATTATTACGATTTTCACACCTCCCCGAGTGTCATTCGAGCTCCATTCACGATCATTTCCCACGTCAGTCGTTGGGCTGGACATCCATCTCTTTGCTAGTGAATTCAGTCATAAAATCTGCTAGTGTCTGCGTTCTTATGACTGTCTGTTCATGATTTTCCCATTGTTGATGTACTTGCAAAACTTATTTGCAGATTCTATCTTTATTTGAAATGCTTTCTCTTTTAGGAATTCATAAGTAACTGTTGCACATGTTGGAAATAATGCAACTGAATTTATTTAAATGCCTTTTCTTTTACAAAACTATGTTTAGCTCTTCTGAATTTTGTGTGTTTTATGCTTAACTTGTTGGTATTCTCCTTTTGATTTCTTGCAAATTTCAATTGATCGACTTTTAATTTTAACAAAAACAGCTAATAATTGAGTAGAGAAAAAAAAAATTGAAGGATCAAGATTAAGAAAAATACTATTAACAAAATAAATGGATTGATAAATGAACCGTTTAATTCATTTGTGATCCAATTTGATTAAATCAATGTGCCAGGCCTACATGTGCATATTGTAATGGCCTCAACACCGGGTCAGTTGTGAATAGTACTTCCCGGCAGTGAATAGTATTTTTCGGGCCTGAAAGGACACCCGGAAGTCGAAAATATTTTATTGGACTATTTGAAAGGAATAGTCATTGTGAGTTTACGGTTGAAATTTGAAGTGAATTTGAGGTCAAATGGGCCTCCATAAGTAAAAAATACGAAAAAGGTAGCGAGTCAATTTTCCCGGTAGGGAAGGGGACTTGATTTTGCATAAATATTTAAAAATAGTAAATGGACTCTAAAAATTTCCAGATTTTGCAGTTCTTAATGAAATTTTATGAAGAATATTTTGGTAATGAGAATAGAATTTTCGGTGACACCGGCAGTTGTTGAATCGGACCGATAAGTTTGAATCGGACTGATAACGGACTCCGATTGAGCCGAAAATTTACGTCCTACCTATTTTTGATGTTTTAAGAATGATGGAATCAAAATTGAAGTGATTTGAAGTGAGGAAGAGAGAGAAAATTAATTGGGCTTTAAAAAGGCCTAAATGGGCCTTAAAAACAAAATGGGTTAAGCCCATTAATTTGGCCCCATTTTTGGCCCATAAAGAGGGTATAAATAGAGCCAAATATCTGGAGAATTGCTCCAGAAAACTCCAGCATCTCCTCCCTCTAATGGTGGCCGAACCACCCTCTCTCCCTCTCTCTCTTTGATTTCTTCTTCTCTACCCCAAATCTCTCTTAAACCTCAACATAAGAAATGAAGTTCCAGCTCTCTAGATCACCTTAGTGATCTTAAGCAAGAGATTTGAGCAAGGGAAGGCAAGAAATCAAGTGAATAAAGAAAAAGAGGTAAAATGGAACTTAAAAATCCAAGTAGTTTTAGTTGAGTTTTTGATGTGTTCTTATAGTTTTTGAGATTTTTAAGCTAATTATGAGCTTGGATTGTTCATTTGAGGACAAGAAATTAAGGTTAGGAAGGCTAAAGAATTCGGCCAAGGATGCTTGTGTGGATGGATGGAGTTTTACTTGATGTTAAGTGAAGAAAAGTGAGGCTTAAGGAAGACTAAGCTTGGAAAGAGGTAAGTGACTACCAAATCCCTTAATTTCCCATTTAATATGAATTTTTCTTAATTATGTAATTAAGAGAAAAATATGAAAAATTGTTTATTTGTGAAATTATGTTAGGGAAAATGAAATGAAACATGAAAGGAAATGAATTAAAGGTTTTAATGGAAGAAAGAAAAATTTTAAGGTGAAAAATGGTTGTGGCCGAAAATGATAATAAGGAAAAATGGTGAGAATTTTGTATGTAAATGATGTATGTTGGCTTAAAATAATTGTAGACATGATAATAGATGTCTATAAATTATTAGAGAATATTTAAAAATTATTTGGAAATTTTTATGATTATTTATAGTGTATGTATATAATGAAAATTGTAAATTATGGTGAATTAAATGATTATTTTGATGAAAAATGATAATAACCAATAAATAATGCATAAATAAATTTTGTTGGAATTTATTGAATTTATTGAGATTTTATTGGAATTTTTATATGAATATGTACAATGAAAACAATTGAAGTTTTAATGTATAATTGTATAAAAATGACAAAAATGAGGAATTAATGTGAAATTTAATTAATATCAATGACTAGAAATAAAAAGTCAACCGACGGATTTTTCGAAATAATTATTGGGTCATGACAATAATAAGAATTATGAATTATTGGTAAATAATTCATAAATAATCGGAAATGATGAAAATAAATTAATACGTAAATAAAAGAAAGATAAAATGAGTTTTGAATATAAAGAGGATTTAAATGAAGGAAAATAAAAGTTTTAGGGGCAAAATGGTAATTTTGCCAAAGTAAGTGATTAACGCGTAAAAATAAGTAAGAAATACTCAATAAGGGTAAAATAGTAATTTTGGAGGCATAATGGTTTCGGAAGATAGAATTTCGGTGGGTTAAGGACTAAAATGTAATTTTACCCGAAAATGATAAAATTAAAGAATAAAAGATGAATAATAGAGGAAATTATAAAATCAAAATGAAAATAAATAATTATAATGGCAAAATCGTAATTATGCTTTTGAAAGGAATAAATCGATAGAAAAAGTCAAATTATGCTTGTTTGGGGCATAAGATAATAGTTGATATACTTAAAGTTCCTAAATGCCTAAAAGTAGAAAAAATAAAGACGTGACTAATTTATCAAAATAAATTAGTCGACAAAAAGTATTAAAAGAATTAATGATTATAAAAAAATGTTTCGCCAACGAAATACGGTTGGCATATCGAATAATTAAAAAGTCTGAACAATAAAAGATAAAGAAGTCAATCATTGAATTATTAGAGAATAATTCGTAAAGAATAATATAAAAAGAATACAAAGAAAATTGTGAATTATAATGGCATAATTCATAATTTATAATCTGTACAAAAGATTGAAAAGTTTAAGTATCTGAGTGAATTATCGAAGGATAATTCACAAAAGTGACCAGAAAAGAAAAAGTGAATAAAAAGTTATTGAATAGTCAAAGGCACGAAGGCGTGCATTTGATCAGAATAACGTATAGTAATAAGCAAAGAATGAAATTAAAAGTTTATAATGTTCAAAAATGTTGGCAATGAGATTGATTATGATGCCCTTAGCGATAGACAGGTAGTATGATTCTTGTTTTGGATATAATTGGCTAGCCATAGGGACACCTCTGTACCGCGGTGCAAGTCATGGCGACTTGCTTAGCTATGGTTGGGATCTTTGATCTCCATAGCTTCTGTGAAAGTGTATCTGTATCTGTATCTGTATCTGTATCTGTTATGTGAGACTTGATCTTTCAAGATCATTTCTCTATCTGCTACGTGGGACCTTTGGGTCCAGTCCCGTGTATCCTTTGTGGGAAACCTGTTATATTGCATTAGGGGCACATTGAAATGAATAAATAAGTATTGCTTAATTGAATTGAATATATGAAAAGTTATAACGAAAACGATTCGTTTGAAAGAAAATGCAAAATTAAGATAAATCTGTAAAGATTTCTGTAAAGTGTAATTAGTAAGAAAAAGAAAAGAAAAGTTTTATAAGAATTCAGAACGTATTGTGTTTTTCGTGAAAAGGATAAATTTGATTAATTGGTATTTCTCGTACCAATTACTATTGTGAAAAGTGATAAATTTGAAAAACAATATTAATTTCATGTTTAAAGTTAAAAGTAATGATTGTGACATGAAGTGAATTTAATGCTTATGAAATGTCTTTCTGAAAGAAAGGTTATTTAAAAAGTAAAACAATAGAAAGACATATGATTGACCGATGAGAAAGAAGTAAAAGACTTAAGTCTTAATTAATATTTGAATGAAAGTAATATGTATAAGAATGAAGGAAAGAAAATACTGCAAAGTGTCCCGAAATACTCATATCACTTTGCAATAAAGCAAAAGCTATTAATTAGTAATGTGTTTATTGGTTAAGAGTCGAAACCAAAAATAAAAGAATAAATAGCAAGAAGTACAATGAGAATTCAAACTGAATAATCGAACATTAAAACAGGAATTTAAATAATTTAAATTGGTACTAGTAAAGACGCGCGTACCAATACATATCGCTAAATGAAATGATAATTTAATTGCTACGGCTAAAGATTAAAATGGAAGTATTGATAAAAAGTAAAAGTTATAGTAAAAGATTAATGTAAAGATAAATGGTAAATCTGATATTGATCCACCTAAAAAGATACTGTAAGTATAGTAAAAAGTTTTGAAACAAAAGAACAATGGTTATCAGAATACGAACTTAATAATGAGATTAGCCATAACTGAAATAAAAGGAATTTCTTAATGAATTAAGAATAGTAGAAACTTAAAATGTGAAATTATGCTTATCCTGGGGAAATTCTTGGATTAGTAGTCACCACTGGGCATGTTTAATGCTCAGCACGTAGTGTTTACTGCGTGCAGGTTCTGATGTGTTCAGGAGCACAATACATTGAAGGTCCAGATCGGAAGAGAAGATTTTAGTGTCAGATTGTTTAAGTTTATGGCAAGTATATACTTATACTATTAAGGTAAAGGTTTAAATGATATTTTGGTTATATGTTTATTTGCCTCGAATGTATGGATTATAATAAGTTTTGATTTGGTGATTAATGATTGTCCATAAGACTGTTATTCGATTCTGTAATTTCTGTATACGTTTTTCGAGTGGATTAAAGTGTTCAGTTGAAAAAAGAAAAAAAAAAAAAACTTGCTGTCGTCAGCTAAGTTTCGTTTCAGAAAGTACTGTTCCGAGAAGGGTGTTACACATATGCAGTTTTGTGGCCTATATGCTGCTACCTTTAATGAGAAAAAATGATAGCCAATTTTCTAAAGAATGCGTATAAGTTGTCAATCCCAATCCAAGCATGCAAGGAAAAAACTATATATATCAAAAGACGAAGAATATGTAGATAAATTTGTCAATTTTTGACAAATTCAAACAATTAGTTTAATTAGAAATATACTATATAAAGTAAGCTAATCAATTAATTAGGAATATACTATTACATTCTTTGATATTCAACAAGTACAAGATAATATATTAAAGCTGATTAATTAGGAATATACTATTACATTCTTTGATATTCAACAAGTACAAGATAATATATTAAAGGTGATTAATTAGGAATATACTATTACATTCTTTGATCAGTACAAGATATTATATTAAGGCTGATAATTTATGAAGAAATTTATCTATTATTCCATAATAGTATTTACGTTTTTGAGCACTCTATTTTTATCTTGCTTATTATTTATTGGTTGGGGTGTAAGGTCAAACCATTCCTAAAGCAAATTTTTCCTGAAAAATTAAACAAGAAGCATGGCAAAGCTTGCCCACCGGTGGATATGGACAAGAAAAAAAAATTAAAAAATTATGATAAAAAAAAATTAATTGATTGAAAATTATATAAAATTAGTACTAGAAGCTATCCCAAAAAATGAATGTCCCCACAAGCAACGCAATAAGTTTAGCACATTTCAAAAAAAAAAAGAGCAAGGCAGCTCGTAGGGATGAGCATGGTTATCCGAAAAAATCAATCCAAAATCGAATAGATTTTTAGATTAACCGAACCAAAATTTTATATTTATAATTTTTACTTTAAAAATCGATGGTTAACCGATTTAAAATCAAAACCAAATATATATATATATATATTTTATGAATTATATTTTAAATTTAACACTTATATTTTTTAATTTTTGTATAATTTATAAATATTATGATATATAATTTTATAAAATATATATTTTTAGTAAATAAATATTAAAATTATGTGCATAATTAGTATTTTATTGTTAATTTTATATTGAATATTTTTAATTTTTATAATTAATTATGAAAATTTTATTTTTATTTTAATTATTTTAATTGATATTGTATTTAATTAGTATTTTTTATTTTTAAAGTATTTTTAACTATTAAAAATAATATTATAAATTGTATAATTTATTAAATTTATATATTAAAAATTTTTAGTGGTTAACCGATAAACTGATCCGAAAAATCAAGTTAAAAATCAAAATTAATATAACAATTAACCGATAATAATAAATTGATTTAAAAAAAATTATTAATAAATTAATTAATTGGTTTATACCTACCCCTATTGATTTATATACATATATATAATATATATAATATGAAGAAGATCCTGCTCTAGTTTTTTCAGTTACCCATTGTTTTTTATAAGTGTCCAAATTTCGATCTGGAGACATGTGGTTAATAAAAAATAAATAAGAATTCGCACTATTTTATCTATTTTTTGAAATTGTCCAACCTTTTTTTCTTACGGGCTTTTCTTTTCTCCAATAGTTGATCACCACATTTTAATATCACAGCTTTTTCCCATGAGGCCACATTGCCACCCCTCTTTTTTTTTTTTTTTTCCATTATTACCGGTTAAAACCTAATTTATAATTAGTTTATATTTTTAAATAAAGTGAATGTTTCTAGAAGTATGAGCTAAATTCAAGAACTACAATCCTTATTAGGATTGGTCTAGGATAGGATGCATGTGGTCCCACCAAGTACAACTTACGCTTGCTTACCCAAGATATATTTTTTATTCGCAATTTCTTATTTTATGATTGCTTTCCTGTCTGTAATTGAAATGAAAGAGAAGTAGTAAATTATCCCCAAAATTATGATTCTCTATTATTTGTTGGTAATATATTATTTATTTTTATTAATATAGTAGAAGTAGCAGTAGTTAGCTCAATTTAATTAGTGTAGTTTAATAATTTTGTTATTAGTATTATAGAAGAAATGAGTAGGTTAATGTGAATGGATGGGGTGGCGAGACTGACAAAGGAAGCATCCTACCACATGCCAATGTTTCAATTTCATGGATGTGGGAATTAAAATACAAAGAGTAAATCCATGTGTCCCAAAGGCCACTGAAAGGGACAGTATTATTTTGGGTCCCTTCTGTTGCTTATCTGCCTGTCCATGTAATTTTCATTTTTTTAACTACTCATTCCCTATAAACAAATCAATGGGTTAATTCCAATATCATATACGCACTTTTTACTGCTACCATTTCCATTTAATTCTTCATGGACTCATCCATTGAATCAGACCAAAGAAACATGACAGTGGAAAATATAATTTCATGTACAAGCTTTTGTTTTCTTTTTTTCTTTCTAAGCTTATAATCTAAATTTCAATGATTTCTTCTTCCAAATAATATAAACTACGTCAATAAATTTTTATTTAAAGATGGGATTTTATTATAAAGACTACAATGTATCAAATTCAAGTCTAAAATCAATTTTTTTTTTGAAAAAATCAGTTACTTCTAATTTTATTTGCTCCGACTACTAAGATAATTTATTGATGGAATTTGTATGAGAAACTGACGAAAATATCAGATGAATTATTTTATATGAAACAAAATATTTTAGGTATGATTGTTGGTTTCAGCTTTAAAATTTCAAAATTT
Source organism: Excoecaria agallocha (assembly GCA_037975025.1). Lineage (NCBI taxonomy): Eukaryota > Viridiplantae > Streptophyta > Magnoliopsida > Malpighiales > Euphorbiaceae > Excoecaria > Excoecaria agallocha. The sequence goes on along the minus strand of CM075817.1, from coordinate 15,128,645 downwards.
TTTAATTAAAGTTTTGAATTTTTTTTATTTTGTATATAAAATATATGCTGTTGAAAAAGCTGTTTTAAGTTATAAATTCGATAATTTTTAATTTTGAATTAATTAGTTCTGTAAATTTAAATAAATTGGACTGAATAGTAAAATAATAAAAATTATTTGGTTATTTTTTATAATAAAGAAAAAATGAAATGTGAAAGAGCAAGGGTAATTAATTATAGTAGCGTTTGGTAAAAAAATAATAATATTTATGGTAGCCATATGGGTTCTTACATTAGTTGAATGATTGCCGTGGGAATCTCTTATCCAAACCTACCAAATGGCAATTCACACCGTACTCCATTCTAATTCAACCGCATGCATCTTTCAATAATAATAATAATAATAATACAATAATTAAAAAATATATTCTTTTGTGTTTTAAATTAACTATTATGTCAAATCAAATCCATCGTAATCTTAACAATCTAATTACACTTAAATGATAATTGTTAAATTTGTAGCGTTAAGTCTATAAATTGAACCAGTACAAAAGTATCAATTCATAAAAATTTATACAAAATTGCCGAAAATTGCAAAAATAGTTAGATTAATTCATATTAATTTAAATTATTATCCGACTAATTTAAATTTGTATTAGACATAGTTATAAAGTAAGGAAATGCTTCCTACTAAAATGTTCAATTATTAAGATCCAAATCTAAAACTTTTAATTAAGGGATGCAATACCCTATTATTCTATTTTCATATCTTGAAAGTTATGTTTAAATTTTTTAATTATTAATTATGCTACTTTTCACAATATTGGAAAAACTTGGAATACGTGTAAAAATTAATTTTTTTTCAAGAGCCGTATTTTTAATCACAAAGAGCTAAGAATATATATATATATATATATATATATTCTCTTGTGGCAATTTCAAACTATGAAGCTATTAATATTTATATGATTTACTCCTAATTTAATTCCGTTATTAAAACTGTCTGGTACGTGCATGGAATTCTAAATTAGAATAGAATTAAATTAGTAAGCATAGATTGATTGTGGGTGGATTTTCCTTTGTCATGGAATTTATAGAATTTCTTAATTATGCAAGAGAAATAAATAGCACAAAAGTTTGCCATCTTTTATGAACGAAATTGAAGTAGATTACTCTTAGAACAAATCATTACAAACAAAAATCCTACCTTGGGTTTCATCCCACATCCATAGCCAATAACCTGATTTTGAAACGGTAATTGAACAGCAGTGCGGGCCATTCCTTCTAGTTCCAGATCGAATGTTCTTTTTAAATATTTAAAAATATTATATATTTAAAATAAAAAATCGTTATTTTCTAATTAATTGAATCAGAAAATTTCGGTTACGAAATTGTTATAAAAAAAATAAAAATTATGTAGTTTTTTGGAACGAAAAGATGGAAAAAGAAGTGAAACTTATATACAATAAAAATAACTACCAACACAAAATATTATACACAAAAAATGAAAAAAAAAATCAATCAATTAGTAGGAATAGGCCATTCGTTGAATCACTCGATCTCTGAGGATCCCATTGTAAAGAGCCACTCTATTTTCAGGCATTTCTCTAACTCTAGCGCTACCGCCACCAGTTTTCTTTAACTTGGCCGGAGAATAAAAATTCTTAGGACGAAAAATGGTCGCATGCTGCCGGCGGAACTCTTCCCCATCGCCTTTCGGATCCACCACATCTTCTGCAAAGTGAACCCTCTTTTTCTTCTTCTTTTTCTTTTTTCCATCTTCATACCAAACAATTCAATAATCATAGAAGAAAGTCAAGAAATGAAAAGAAAATTACACAAGTTCAATTCTTGAACAATAAAATTCTATCTTTTTGATATGTACGGGTACCTGATGAAATACAGGAGCGCAGAGCTTGATGGGGAGTAATTTGGTCAAAAGGGAAAGATTTTTGAAGACGGAGAGCGAGAAGAATTACGGTGCCGGAAATCGCCATGGCTGTGGCCAAAACGACGCCCTGAGAGCAGAGGATAGAGCACATGATTGATGACGATGATGGAGAAGAAGAAGAAGAAGAGAGAAAGAAATCGAATAAAGTGTATGGTGAAGAGAATATGCCTTGTGGGGTTTTACTCTTACATTACATGGGGAGAGAGACAAGGGTAGGGATATTATTTTATAGGACATTTATTGGGAGCATGCACATTTATTTATTCTATCAATTTATGCAAATAAAATTTTAGGCTTAATACATTAATTTTCAATTAAAATATTCAGTAAAAAATATTGTAATTTTTTTACTTTCCTTAATATGACAATCTTTAAATTTTAACAAGTATTAATTATATATTTTTTTATTTTACCTTTATATATGCATAAAATAAAATAATATCTAATGATATTTTAATTAATTATAATAAATATTAATGATAATTTTGACATGTAGGAAGAGTTGAAAGTTATAATATTAAATGGAATGGATGGAATAATTTAAAACTGGTAATTTGATTTTTATACTAAAAGGTGCTTCAAGTAAAAATAAAAGTTTAAATTAATTAAATCATTTGAATTCGAAAAGTAGATGGGTGCACCAAAAATTAAGTGAAAGTGTCTTTCATTTAGGTAGGATCCGACTATGATGAGTTATTAGTTATTCCAATTCTCTGTCTAAAGTATTAATTTATTTTATTTTTATAATTTATCCGTTTTTTAAAATTACTGGATATAATTAATTTAAATTTGCATTAGTATAGATTTAAAAAATAAACGCATCATTCTGAACATTTGAAGTGGAAAGTTTGGTAATAGAAAGAGGGAAGAGAAATTGAAAGGTAAAAATGAAGGATGATTGGGGGGGTTGAATGTCTGACTTCAGTTTAAAGCTCCATGAGAAATGGAAAGGCGAGTGACGTCACTTCCACGTTGGAAGAGGACTGCTTTGCTTTTCCTAATATCTTATTTCTTGTTCTGACTCTCGGCTGCAACCATGGTCATCGTCATCACGCTCCACTCAAATGATATGCCCCTCACCCCAACACCATCTATATAAATTAATTTTAATTTATCAAAAATTCAAACCAATATGTTCTGTAATTTCAATTTTATTATTGTAAACACTTATCTATATGACTCAGGGTAGGATTGTAAATTGACTTCTTAAACCATGATTAACTACTTTATTAACATTCAATTACTATATTTTATTGCATTTTATTCCCTACTTATTCAGTCTAGCTAAAGATGCAAATAAATACCGCCAATTGACGGATTTAGTAGAAGAATCATTTTGATTTCCATAAAATATTAAATATTATGGGGAGAAAATAATTGAATTTTCAAAATTCGTTGAAAATCATAAAAGTAGTTTTTATGTATACAAATACAATTTCAATTTGATTTCAGCTCTTAATGCATGTATATTACGTTGCTTTGTATTTATTGGATTAGTGTGGTTTGTCAAATTTAAGTAATTGACACAATATTAAGGGCCTAATTAATGTAATCACACAATTAATTACTGTAATTATCTGCAAGTATTTACTAGTAGGAGTGAGAAAAAAAAACTGAAAATATGATTAACGATAAAATCGATCCAATATTGAATTGATTTTTAAGGTTATCCAAGATTGAATTGATTTTAACGGTTAACAGATCCGATAAATTCTGTTAAGATTTTTAATTTTTATATTTTTTTGTTAACGGTTATAGTTTAAATTTTTAAATATCGGTTAATCGTTAGTTCACGGTTAACCAGTTCATTTATATATATTTTTTTAATTTTTTACTATTTCTCTAAAAAATTTACATAAAATAATACTTTAAAATATATTTAAATTATATTTTTATTTGTATACCTTAATTTTTTTTTATATTTTTCTATAAAATTTATATAATATTTTAAATTAAATTTATATTATGTCATTCTCTTTAGTTATATTGTAATATTTATATATAATATCCGATTAATTTTTATATATGTTATTTTTTTATCATATATTGGTGTTCATATTTTACTTAAAAGTATTTAATCATATTTTCTTATATTTTAGAGTTTATGTTATAACATTTAATATTATCCAAAAGTTTATTTGACTTAAAATCAAATATAGTAATTTTCACTAAATATCAAATCTATTTTATAATATTAGCTATTAATTTATATAACATAAATTTTGGCTAGTAAATTATGTTTGTTTCGTAATTTTTATATTAAATTACTTTATACATTTGAAATTGAATTGAATTTTATCTAATTTTTTATATAATTTTATGTTATAAATTTTAATGGTTAATCAAATCAAAATCGATGAGTTGGTTAACCGAATGTAACAGACTTATTAATGATTAATGATTTAAAAAAATTAATATTAATGAAATAGTTAATTTTTTTACTCATTAATTATTTAACCAGTACATACTTACCCCTATTTATTAGGTATGAGTAAAAAATTAAAATTTTAGTTAATTAAAAAATCTATCCGAAATCGAACTAATTTTAAGTTAATCAAATAAAAAATTTAGAGCTACGATTTTTACTTTTAAAAATAGATACTCAACTGTTGATTAATGGTTAACCGATTTATATATATTTTTTATATTATATTTTAATTTTTACATTTAAATTTTTTAATATTTTTGTAATTTGTAAATATTATAATATATAAATTTTTAAAATATTATTATAATACATATTTTTAGAAAATAAATATTAAAATTATTTTTTATTATAATTATTTATTTATTATATGTATATAATTAGCATTTTATTGTAAGTTTCAGATTAAATATTTTTAATTTTTATAATTAATTATAAAAATTTTATTTTTACTTTTGATTCTTTTAATGGATATTATATTTATTTTTTATTTTTTATTTTCAAAATATTTTTAATTATTAAAAATAATATTATAAATTATATAATTTATTAAATTTATATTATAAAATTTTTTAATAGTTAATCAGTAAATTAATTCAAAAAATTAATTAAAAATTAAAATTAATATAGTAATTAATTAAAATTAATAAATCAATTAATAAAATTATTAATATAACAATTAACTTATTTATTTTTACCCCCTAGTATTTACATCCAAGGATAGTGTGGGTGTGTGTGTGGGGGCATAATTTTTTTTGTTATTATTTTTAATTTTTGATATTGAAATTATTATTTTGTTCATAATTCTATCAGCATAAATTATAGAGTTGGCTTTTTTCATGATGTGTCAGAATAGCGCACCAGAGCCAAAATAATGGAGGTTTAACAGGAGGAGGTGGATCCAGTTAGAGATTGGAAAATGACTTGCAACCAATAAAGATTATAGCTTGATTTTATACGAATGATGATGCACATGTCTTCAGCTATTGCCCTTTCTATTATTCTATTCTTGGTAGTTTGCTCCTAACTGCCATACCTTTTTCAGCGAATGAATGAGTTTACCGCAACCAATCAAAACATTATAAAGAAAAAAAAATTAAATACTATTATTTATTTATTGTAATTTAATTGAAATGATTGGTAGTTTCGTTCCATTGTACATTGTCAAGAGCTAGTCAATAAAATCAAATTTTCAATCCCCATCAATAAAATAAAGTTATAAATAAATAAAAAAATAATAGACGGATTAATTGAAAATTTTAATTCGGTGTCCTGTTAATTGTTTTTTATTTTTATTTTTTTTGGCTTATTCCACTAAAAAAAACTTGGTGATTTAGGTTTATGAGTACTTGCTCAATGCTCTCATCATGTTGGCATTGAAAAATCTCTCGGCCATACGTTTCTTTGAGTGAATAGCTATTGAAACAACTTTGAAAGATTGAATGGTTCCTTTCCCATTCTTATTATATTCATGATCATTTTAATGTGATCACTTGTGTACAGTTTGGACTCTTAAAATTCATGAGATGTTTTTTCTCAAGTATTCATGATATATATATGCTAAGCAACATTAATCACAATTTATAAATCAAAATTATAATAAAAAAAACCAAAAATCAAAATTGATAAATGGGTTAATATAAAAATTTGATTTAAATTTAGACTGATTTTTCAATTAATCATTCTGTATCAATTATTTTCTCACCCAAATCTATCATCCTCTGTCTAGTTGACAAAATATTTAATAAAATTGAGGGCCATTTTTCGCATATTGCTTTTTCTTGCCAAATGATCATTGCAGTAACGACATTAAAAACTCCATAATCGTACTTGATAATATCAGTTTGGCTTTTTTTTTTTTTGAAGTTATAAATAATATATATTCATAAGGTTAAGGGTCGGACCACACTGTTAATTCCCAAGGCCTCTTGAGTAAACAGAGGTGAGATCTTTCTAGTTCTTGAAGTGGGCATGAATCAGACGGTGAGAAGATGGAGCAGTGAGAGGGGAAGCTTCCTTAGCTGATATCAAGCTCGTTGAAAGCGAGTGTGAATAGCTAAGCATCTAGCGGTTGAAAGGCAGCGGTAGAATATCCTTCATAAGGACAGAAAATTTATTTATAAACCAAACTATTAAATAAAAATTCTATTACATACATATTATGCTATCATACTTTCATGAATAAATTTATAAATCTGATTTGGTAACAAAAAATAAAAATCTATAAAAATTAAATATTGGTGTGTGGTTGGCTTGTGGTTAGAGTGGATGTTGAGGCTAAGTGCTTACAACCTTATCCCACAGGCCGACTGAGCTTAAGGCCCATATCATCATCATTTTTTAATTTTACACAAACTTTTCATCTCTTCCTCCTTTCTTCCTCGTATTTTTTCCTTCTTCTTCCATCATCATCATCATCATCATCATCATTATCATTATCATCCTCTTCTTCTTCTTTTCTCCTTTCTTCTTCGTGTACTCCATCTCTCCTGCCATTAGTTTATCTTAATGATTAATTATGTTTTTTGTTTCTCAAATGTGGATTTGAATACCTATTATTTATATAGTGTTATTTTATGATTTTTATCGAATGAATTTGCAAGATACATCTAATAATTTTGATTCAATGCTTGGTTATTGATTTATTTCATCAGAATATGAATTGTCCAAAATTATTCAAGCTATGTAGTACGTCATTCTACGTCCCAAAGAGTATCTTATTTTCTTTTCAATAATATTAAATTTATTTCATTGTTTGTACATTAATTTGCTGATGTAAAATCTGAAAATTTATATAATGTCTTATCAGGATGTAAAATGTTCTACAAAATAATTAATTTCTAATAAATTTTATTGATATTGTATTTTAATAATTTTTTTTGATGGATAACGTTACAGTTTTGATTAAATATAAAGGAGAATGAACCAGTAATAACAAATTTGAAGGATTTGAAGTCAAAGTAGTATTAATACTAAATGATTGTAGCTATAAAAATTTTGTTGGTATAATATCAGGTCAATTAAAAATCAATATAAAAATAACTAATTTCAATACAAAATATTTTGTCAAAGATTTTGCATTAGAAGTAAATGATGACATCAGCATGACATTTTCTATGAGCAAATATACTAAAAATACAATGTTAGCAACTTATGAAGGATCAGTGTATCTAATTTCTGAAAAGAAAAATTGAAAAATACCTATCGAAGTTGATGAAAAATTTGTGTTACCACCATTTGGAAGAGTTAAAACAGAAAGACCTAAGAAAAGAAAAATCAAATCAGAATGAAAATCTAAATTGAAAGTGAGGTGCGAAAAAATATAAAGAATTTGGACGTAATCAAAAGATCTGCAAAAATGCTGGAAAATAGATAGTTTAATACATAATTGGTATATTACGTAAATCATCAGTTAGATATTATTGTTATTTTATACAAAAGGTGAAAATGTTCAACTAAAATATAAACCATTCTAAAAAAATAAAAGTTTTCTTTTTTTATTCATTTATCATAATTGTAATCCATTTTTTTTTGTTTTAATTAATAGTTAAAAAATATCTATTAATATTCAATTTAATATTTTTAAATACATAATATAATTTTTAATTTTTTTGAAATGGGTATACCCAATGGTATAGGTGGTATACCAAAAAATAGTAGGATTTCAATTCTTAATTTTGATATATCTGATGGTATACCAGGTATACCGTCAGGTATATCAAAATTCAGAATTGAAATTATCTTTTGAATTTTGGATTATCAAAATCTAGAATTGAAATTATTGTTTTGAATTTTGGTATACCATTGGTAGACCATGTATATCTTCAAGGTATATCAAAATTCAAAATTAAAATTATCTTCTGAATTTTGATATATCAGTAGTATACCAGGTATAATATTTGATATATCAAAATTCAGAATTAAAATTATCTTTTAAATTTTGGTATACTAGTTGGTATTTTACTCATATGGATAATAAATATTAATGTCGATGTTGTTGGCCTTGATCATAGCAATCTTGATCTTCCTTACTTGTCAATCTCCTCGACTCTGTTTATTATTGTTCATGAATACAGTAAAATATTGCTAATGTATTTTTCTTTTCATACAGCTTCGGATAGAATGAAATTTTCAAGAAATTACTAGATTTTCACATCTTAATACTTGAATAGAAGTCCAATTGCTGTACTTGTATAAAATAGTAATTCAAATGTCATTTCATTTAAAAAGAAAACAAATGAGAAGTCTAATCAAAGATTAAACTACGTTATTTACAAAGCACATAATTTATTGGAATGGCACATAATACATAGAACCAATGAACTAAAACTATATATATGTAGCATACAAGAATGGCTTGTGCATCTAATCGGATAATTCAAAACAATTTCATCAACTGATTTCAGAAAATGTAATGATACAATTTTGTTCCATAAAATGGCATCCAAACCTAAAATTAAATTAAATCAGGGAATCATAAAGCAAATAGTAAAACAAATACAGATATTCCTCTTTGAAATGCAGGGAAAAAATGAACGAAAAGAACAAGTAACTTGCTTGGTAGCTAAGAGTTCTCCAGAATTGAGATTCATGCCCATATAAAGTTGACGAAAAACACCACAACCAGTAAGCTCTCCCTTATGGTGTCGGATCGGGGATACCATTGGAAGCAAATGAAAAATTTACAGACGAAGGAATGGGTTCCGATGGGTATTTAGGTTTTAAAATAGAAAGTGGGTATTTTTAAAAACAAAAAATTAAAAAAAGGTAATTTTAAAAAGTTTTAAGGAATTGTTGTATTTTTAAAAAATAGTGTTAAAAAGGGGTAATCTAGGATTAGCAAAAAAATCGAAAATATGGTTAATCGTAAAATTAATTCGAAACCGAACCAATTTTATGGTTAATTGATCCGATTAATTCGGTTACAATTTTTAATTTTTATATTTTTTGTTAATGGTTACGGTTTAGGTTTTGAGGTACCGGTTAACCGTTAGTCCACGATTAACTGGTTCATATATATATATGTATCTTCAATTTTTTTCTATTTCTCTCTAAAATTTATATAAAATAATATTTTAAAATATATTTAAATTATTTTTATTTTTGTATCTTAATTTATATTATGTCATTCTCTTAATTATATGATAATATTTATATATAGTATCAGATTAACTTTTATATATATTATTTTTTGTATCATATATTGGTGTTAATATTTTACTTAATAGCATGTAATTACATGTTCTTATATTTTAGAGTTTATGTTATAACATTTAATATTATTCAAAATTTTATTTAACTTAAAATCAAATATATTATAATTTTCAACAAATATCAAATCTATTTTATAATATCAGCTATTAATTTATATAACATGAATTTTGACTAGTAAATTATGTTTGTTTCGTAATTTTTATATTAAATTACTTTACACATTTAAAATTGAATTGAACTTTGTCTATTTTTTTTAATAATTTAATGTAATAAATTTTAATGGTTAACCGAAAAATATTGATTTACCAAATTGAAAAATCGAAATCGATGGACTGGTTAACCGAATGCAACGAACTGATTAATGGTTAATAATTTTAAAAAATCAATATTAATGGACTAGTTAATTTTTTTACTAATGGACCGATTAATCGGTCCATGATCATCCCTAATAAATTTCTCTTTTAGAATTGTTTATAGGGTTTTGGGCAATTTTTCTTCTATAGGTTTTCCTCCTAGTAAAAACCCTTCACTTTTTTATTTTTTTTATTTCCACTTAAAATGTTAAGTATGCATTCATTTACATTTTTTTCTACCATTTTTATTTTTAAAAAAATAAACAAAATTTGTTCAATAAAATTAATATATTTTCATTTTTTCTGAATTAAAATAAATTATTTTTACGTTATAAAAAATATCAATTCAATATTTTTTATTTTAATTTTTACTACCATTTTTCTTTTCATATTTGAATTAATATCTTACTTTATTTTTTGTCATTAGAATATTGGCTTTTTTAAGTTTAACTGTCACTGTCACCCCACCACTATTGCCACTACCACTTCCATCCCCAGCCTTTCGCCATTGCAGCCATTACCACATGATTGCCATTACTGCCACTACTATCATCACCACCATCTTCATTTAATGATGTTAAGCTTAAGGGTATGCAAATGATCAGTTCGATTTTGAACCGAACCGATTGGATTAAAAATCAAAATTTAGAAAATATAAGAATCAAACAAAAATTGAACTTTATATAACCGAAAATTGAATGAATCGAATTAATTTCGATCGATTTGGTTCGGTTCAACCGATTTTAAATTATATATAGGCTTTTTTTAATTAGACTTTTAATCTAAATAGGCTTATATATCCAACAAAATAAAATCAAGTATCCAAAAATAACAGCCACAAAAGCACAGATCTCTATCTCCCTCTCTTCCTCTTTTTCATATATTTCAATTAATTGAAAAATGAAAATCAATGTTTAATCATAAAATTATTTAGTTTGAAAAAATTAATTATATATTTTAATTAATTGAACAATGAAAATTAATTCAAAAAACAATTGTTAAAAGGATTTGAACTAGATATTTTAATTGAAATTAGGCAGTTGTATATCTAAGACGACACTAGGCAATTGTACAATTGAACCTAGATATCCTAGATACAAACGGATAGTATAGTGAGTTTTGCTATTAAACGGAACTGGCAATTCTATATTTAAAATATTTTATATAATTTAATATATATTATATTAAAATTTAAAATATATATATATTTTATATAATTTATTATTTTTTTGGAAGGATTATAAAATTTATTTTTTTAAACTTTTATTTGAATTTTATTTGATAGATAAATTATTCAAGAATTTGGTTCTCAGCTATTTTACAACAACTATTCATTTATGATTAAATTATTCTAACTTAAGAATGTTTTTAAAAATTGAAATTATAAGTTATTTAGAAATTATAATAGAGACCCTAGATGTTGGTATTGAATTTTCAAGGTAATCCTTTTTTATGATGCAAAAAATAGTGGTGCAAATTTATTAATCAATAATTTATTTATTGGATTCCAGGAAACCAGAAATGAATTGTTGTTATGCAATTCTGAACTGGAAGAACTGGATAAACAAATAAGGTATGAAATTAAAAAAATAAAGGTGGCTCAAAGGAATTGAATCTGTGACATTTTAGAGAATGATAAGCCCATCTTTGCCATTAAACCAGAACATGCCATCTACAATTTGTTTGGATTAAAAGACTAAAAAAGCATTTCCACAGCAATCAAAATTATGTATCCCTAGAAAAAAATTGTAGATGGAAACCTCCGTATTAGGTGATAACTACTGAAAAAACATTCTCCAAAGGACCAGTCGGCCTGGCCCAGACGACATTTGAGTCGGCCCCAAAATACCAAAAATAGGCCAGAAGGCAGCTCCAGAAAGAACTACATCCGGCCGGACTGATAAGACAGCTTGTCCCATCAGTCCACTGACACAAGCGAGCGCCCATGCTTTCCATCCGCCTCTTGTCACATCGCCGCTTACCTACCCTGACTACCAGTTATCTCCTTCCAAGGCACTCAAGTGCCCCTCAAAAGATCTCCTATAAATAGCTGTAAGAGCAAATAACACAAGGTACTGAGTATCTAAAACTCCCTCTCCGAACTCCTCTTATATAAAAGTCACTGACTTAAGCTTCGGAGTAAAAGGCCCGGTTCCGACCGGGCCCTCCTTTCTTTCTCGCAGGTACCTTCATTCAGACCAATTGGCTCACTCCATCAACGACTTCATCTTCCTGGAGAAACTGTCAATCCTGTGACGGTAACCCTCTCTCTGTAAGATAAAGTTGCTTTGAGCTTTATCATTTGGTGCTTTCGTTGAGAGTTATACACAACTCCTCATTGGTTCCAGTGACGTCGTCACAACGGTAAAACAGTACCCCCTTCGTAACGCGAGCCTTGGGGGATGAACAAGAAATGGGCTTGAAGGAAAAAGATCTGGGAAGAGGGTCAGGAAACATGCGCCTATATCAACAACAAACTGGCCACGTAAATACGACCACTGAGGGGTCGTTTTGCGAAACAGATCCCGCCAATCCAATGCAAGACAAGGGTATTCATATCGCCCACACGCTCGAGCAGCCAATCTCCGTCACCACATCCGACAGAAAAGAGCGAAATGTGTTACTCCGTCATGAGGATGCCCGCGTTATCAAAGCACGGGCCTATCACCCTAACAAATGAAGGGTATTGATGAACAAGGAAAGTACGAAAAAAATGCCTACTTTACGAGCGGACAAAGCCATTAGCCTCCCAAGTGGAGGACGCAAATAAGATTCCATCAACAACATGGCCACTCCAAAGGAAGGGTCAGTTGAGCTCTCAGGCGAGTCTGACCAAAAGGCTCCAATCTACATCTACGAGGTAACCTTCGTAACTATCGTTATGACTCTTGTCCATGGCACCTTACTTGACAGGTGCCTACTCCGTCAAACTGGAGCTATCACCAGCATGCATTGTATGACGACGAAGATCCCAACTAGGGAAAAAATCGTTGTCCCAGGAGGAACCGGAGCAATACATGCTCCTATGATCGAATGTCAGGAGAAAGCCATGATGGTAGGATGGTCCGTATTGAACACCTGGCGTGGCCTAGGGGAGCTTCATCAGGCTGCCATTCAAGCTTTAAGCACCAGTCAGGTGCCTGCCGCTCAAACAAAAGAGCGTTTCTCCTGGCTTATATGCCGATCCGACCGACGCCGGCATCCGGATATAACGGAAGGAGAAGGGAGAAATGATTAAGCCAGGACAACCGCCTGCAATCTGCTGCTTGCAGGCTATAACTACTCCTGTATTTAAAGGAGTCTGGCATCAACTTTGACACTCAGGCAGCATTATGCCCCTTGAGGGGATGGGTACTGTTAAAAGCAGGAACACCAACATACTTCAGGAGCACCATGTGTAACCATGTATCATGTTCACCTTTAATAAAGAATGTTTCTCCACTCTCTTCATTTTGATCTACTCTTATTCATCCTTGCAAAAGGTATGTCCGCTTTTCTTTGTTTATTAGGTTTAAATGTATGTTTGCAGGAAATCTCTCTAGCCCGTTCGGCAAGATATTTTACTCCCGATCTGATTAAACTCAACAAGAATTCAATAATGATTATTTGTCATATTTGACGTCTATTTGGAAGCGAAAGCATGATCACACGCTCTTATTCACCAAGCTCGATGTTCATTTCGAGCATAGAAACATCTTTTCTTAACTGAATTCGTCTGCTGATTTTGACGTAATCTCTGAACTATAACGAATTAAGGGCCATGAGCCTTCTCCATTTAGAAAAGCTCCTCTAAAAATGAAATCGCCGGTTCTCCATAACGAATTAAGGGCCATGAGCCTTCTCCATTCAGAAAAGTTCCTCCAAAAATGAAATCGCCAATTCTCCATAACGAGTTAAGGGCCGTGAGCCTTCTCCATTCAGAACAACTCCTCGAAATTACGAAATCGCCAAACAGACTAAAAGGCCATGAGCCTTCTCCACTCGGTAAAACCTCCATTGCTAAGCTCGAAGTCCATCCCGAGCACGAGAAGCAAAGTCTCTGAACGAAGGCCTCCTCCAAGAGAGGAACAAACCCTTGAGGGTAGGGGAAGTACCCCAGAAACCTAAAAGAGGGCAATACCCCAAGGTCTCATTATCACAAACAATCTTATTCAGCCTATCGGCTTACATGACAGTTAAAAAACAACAAAAAGTCACCTATTGTGTTCAAATATGAGCAATAATTCATGCTCGGTTGACAAATTCGACAGAATTAAGCGCTCCATAAATTATCACTCATAAAAATAGGAAAAATATGCCCGCATTCCGGAAGTATACTCCTTTATGAATTCTCAATGCCTGGGTCTCCAAAATCTTAAGCGATTAATAACTTTTATCCTTCATTGATGATTTTTTAGATCACGACACAAAACTAATACAGGGAAGACATTCAAGCATAAAGGTTTCTGTGCCAGCCGATTGAGGAACCCCACCTCCAATTATACGATCGGAATAATCGTGCATCACGAATAACGTCTTTAATAGCCCAACGACCAATACGATTATTGAAATCGTCTGTCTCATTCGGCACAATGGCCTTGGGCAATGATTCGCTCCTATCAAACAAGCTTTCTCCGATTGGACAGGAAATCATGATAAAAGGCGACGTTTGTGTGCATTCAGGAAGTAATCTCCTCGCTGGAATTTTACGTAACCTCCATGATAAATGTTATTTTCTACTAACAATTTCTATGATAGATTACGCCTAATTTGAAATTACGATATAAACATCATTGATAACTGAGAAAAATACATCTTTGAAGGCCCAATGAACACGACCCACTGATGACAGAAAGAGTGACAGAAAAAGAATGAGCCAAATGGTGACACAAGCAGAGTAAGCGCCCGATCGGACTGATGGGACACCTCGCCCTGACAGCCCACTAGCACAAGCCAACATCTACCATATATCTGCTTCCTGTCACATCACCGCTCACCCACTCTCGCTGACGATTATCACCTCCCGAGGTACTCAAGCACCCCCCTCCAAGATCTCCTATATATAGCCAAAATCATAATGGCACCAGGTATTGAACTCGTGAGACTCTCTCTCTCTCCATTATTATCTCCAAGTTACTAACTTAAGCTTCGGAGTGCTAACGTCCGGGTCCGATCGGGCATCCCCTCTTACAGGTTTAGCAGTCTTAACAGCCTTACTACTGTCTTCTCCTCTCATAACAAGATAAAGACAATTTAAGCTTTATCATTTGGTGCTTTCGTTGAGAGTCATGGCAGATTCGAGGTTTTACGAAAAAGCAGTTCAGAAACACTATAGTCGTAGCAGCCAAGGGGGGCCTGAAATTCCAAGGCAGAGAAAGAGACCTCTCAGGCCGTCACCTGAAGGGAATCCCCTCCTGGATCTCGATGACATGATGGCGCAGCAGCAGGATAATGCCCCCATTACTGTAGGCAACGTGTGCGCTGTACTCGACCACCTCGCTGAGAGCGTAGTACAAGCCTTGGAAATGGGAAACATGCCCAAAGCTTTTGAAGATGGCCAAGAAGCGAACCTAGCGGCAGAAGCCCCCGAAAGAAGGAGGAACAAAGGAATCTTCCTGAAGGAGCCAAGCGCTTATGATGAGAGAAAAATAAATGTCGAAGCCCTAAGTAGACGTGATAAAGGAAAGGCGCTAATGTTTTCAAACCGGAGTGCTCCTTATATCTCAAGTAGATTGAATGACTCATCTTTTGATGAATGAGGGAGGTACGCGCCTAATTATTCTTACTCCCGAGAGATAAAAGGAGAATCTACTCCCACGGCGATCAGTAGTGAGGATGAGCGATTCGAGCGAAGGCCTACAGGGCCCGGCTTGACAGAGTCGATGAGAAGGATGCCAGAAAGGAGGGACTGCAGCATCGACTCCCCTTTCTGCAAAGAGATTTTGGAGGCAGAATTGCCCCCCAAGTGGACGGACGTGGTAATGGACAAATATACTGGCAAAACAAACCCTTCCACGCATCTTGCAAAATTCTTGGCTAAAGTGCAGGTCTACACCTTTGACGAAAGGATCGCCTGTAGAGTCTTTCCAACCACTCTAGGAGAAGCCGCTTTGAAATGGTTCTTCGGTCTCCCTCGGGCATCAATTGTCTCCTTCCGACAACTCAAAGAATCGTTTGTAACAAGATTTCAGGCGCGAACACGCACACCAAAATCGGCCAACGACTTATGCAATCTTTACCAGAGAACCAACGAAAGTCTGAGAAGCTATATCGTTCGTTTCCAGGATGCAATGTGAGAATCAGGAGATCTAAGCATAGGATCAGCATCCAGTGCCTTGGCAAAAGGTGTCACGGACCGTCCATTTGCTGAATCAGACGACGTGTCCAGTTGGACGACGCCCTTAGATCCGACGGAGTTGGGAAAACCAATGTGATGGACAGGTTGCGATACTCAGACGGTCGACCATTCAGGAGAATCCCTGCGTCTGGCCGAGCAGAAGAAAAACCAAAATGGTCGGTCTTTTCTAGGATCTCGAAAAGGGAAAGTGGAGATGAGAAGGATAAAGCCAAGGAATGCCACTATCAATGGGCTGGGATTTCTACCTCCATCAGCATCAATTCTCCACAGACACCTTCCATCGCCAAGAAAAGGCATAGAAAAGTCGGCCGGTCTAAAACGACCAAGCAGGAGGAAAAGCAATGGAAGCCGCGACAAAAGCCGCCAACTATTCCATAAAAAGGCCGATAAAGCTGCAATGAATCAGGTGCTATTTGTTACAATTTGTGCTGAAAATGAATATGTTCTCATTCCTCTGTAACAAGTATTGAAATGTCAATTTACTTTAATAATTACTTATTTTATCGTCTAAAGATATGTCCTTCAAGTGACAGCAAAAATAATCAACTAAACAGGAGGAAGGGGAAGCAACAGCATATAAAAGCTGTTGAAGACCTTGGCGCCATTGCGTTTACAAAAAAAAAACAAAAAAAAATCCATTTGTTTTCTAGCAAACTGGCCCTTAGAATCGAGTCACTTCGCCATCGGATATTCGAAGAAAAGACCTTGAGAACTTGTAAAGCTACAAGACCGTCCGCCGCCAAGGGCGGATCGGACGGGTAATGCCTCTCCGCCAAGAGCGGATCGAATTGGAAAATCAACTACCGCTGAGAGCGGACCTCATAAGCAACCTTCAGGTTAGTAAACATTTATAAAATTATTTGTATGATAAAAATTGCAAAAAATTATCTGCAGGATAAGATTCTCCAAAAAAGGGTAACTCCCGAAGACAAGATTCTCCAAAAAGGGTAACTCCCCACCAGCAGGTAACTCCCGAAGACAAGATTCTCCAAAAAGGGTAACTCCCCACCAGCGGGTAACTCCCGAAGACAAGATTCTCCAAAAAGGGTAACTCCCCACAAGCGGGTAACTCCCGAAGATAAGATTCTCCAAAAAGGGTAACTCCCCACAAGCGGGTAACTCCCGAGGATAAGATTCTCCAAAAGGGTAACTCCCCACAAGCAGGTAACTCCCAAAGATAAAATTCTCCGAAAGGGTAACTCCCTGCAAAATGGCAATTCGCAAAGCAAAGCTCCATATAGCACTTGAAGCTCGATGTTTATCCCGAGCATGAGGAGAAAAAGCCCTTCTTGCATAGGCCTCCTCCATCGAAGGAACAAATTCTTGAGGGTAGGGGAAGCACCCCAGAGACCCAAAGAGGACAATATACGCTGAGCCCGATCAAACCCTCCTCTCTGATCGGATTCTCCCGCCATCGAAAATACGAGACAGGATCTCCTACCGATCGGTCAGCGAGCGATTCATTATTTCCATCGTAAGCGAACAATCTGCCACTGCAATACAATGCAACAATCATCGACAGAACTACGCACTCCAATATCGAAAAAAAAAACAAAAAAAAGAGAATCGACATTCAGGGAGTATCTCTTCAATAATTATATTCTCCACGAAGGCTTTATGCAATTCTCTCTGATATTTCCCTAATTGACTTTATGAATGATTATTGAATCAGGAAACTTCGCGAATATGGCTGGGAGAAAAAGCTTCATATATGAATAATCTTTACAAAACAAAGACAAAATTATTACAAAAAAGCTAAGTTTCTACATTTTACAGGAAAAGCTCCGAAGCGGCCCTAAAGAGGAAAAGGGGTGAGAAACTTGGCCCATTTTTCCGGATAAAGACCGGTTTAAGAAGGAAGCGCTCATTTCCAATGACGGCCTTTAGGCAGAGCTCCATTCTCGGGATTGCTTCCTATGTGTCACTTCTTTCTCCAAAGTAACTCGCAACGAATCCCGTTCGGACTTAACTTGGGAACATTCGGCAGATAAACGAGCTACCTCACCTCGGAGACAATCCATCTCCTCTTGCTGAGATCTTAGATTCGGAGAAATTTGGGCAGACTCCCCCTTCAGCCTCTCAATTTCCGCTTGAGCAGCCAAGAACTCCTCTCTCACCGAATCATATCTAGTCTCTGCCTCCTTCCTAGCTCGATCGGAGTCTTCCCATTTCTTTTTGCAAAAATTAGCTATGCCATGCAAGCATAGCCCCCTTCTTATCAACTGAAATTTAGACAGATAAAAGTTCAAGGAATCAAGAAAAAGAGGTGTGACTAAATGAATGTCCCTTCGAAAATGGATGTTTCGGGAATTACAATTACCTCCAGGCTCTGTTGTTGAAAGAAGTTGCGTTCTTGGGGCAATCTATCAGGATCTCCTATTATCATAAAATCGTCCTCTTGAAGCACACCTCGGCACAAATAACTAACGACGGCTGTATCATTAATAGACCAATTCTCACCAAATCGATCCTTTAAAACCTCCCCCAGCGACGCAGCACGCCCCTCAGCAATTTTGGTAATAGAACTTTGGCGAGGTTTATCCCGAACGGGCCCTTTGCCTTTGGCAAAAGCCCTGACATCCCCAATGGTTGTTGTCTCTGTATGCCCTCATCTAGCTTCATCTTCAACTCTCTTTTTTGCAGCTTTACCTTTCGAAGGCGTACTACTTCCAGCCAACCCCGTTTGCGATGATACAAGACGCTCCCCTTCCACGTCAACTTTGTCTCTTGGTACGAGATCCGGTAAGGATCCCTGGCCCCCTGAAAAAGTCTGGATCACAGCAGATATTGGACTGCCCCAGTCGGAATGGCGGATCGGATCGCCGGAGGAAGACGTAAATGGCTGCGCTTCCGAAAGAAATGCCAGCTTTCTCTTCTTAGACTTCTTTTCTTCCCTGGCTGAACGATCTGCCTCTATCTTCACTTTGGCCCTGTCGGCCAGCCGTTTGATGAGATCATCTCCTCTAGTCATTGTACCTGCAAGTACATCGTAAAAAAGAAGAGAAAGAGATGAGTACCCCGCCCAATTAAAGACAAACTTCATAAACTAGCAATCTATGACAGTTAATATGCAGGTTTGGGGATTCGGCCACGATATTAAAAGGAAACATCATAGTAGTATAATCTACTATGGCTCCTACATCAACCCTGGGAAATACTGGTCAGACAGCAAATGATCCACCACCACCTCTCTGTTTATACTTTACATGAACAGCTCTTTCATGGCAAGGCTTTTGGTCGGAGCACTGATCCTCATTCATTCAGAGGATTGCATACTCAAAGGATTCAAAGGACTTGTTATTGCCTTCTCTCCCGCACGAATCCCGCGGAGTAGAGAGGTTATGGTTCCAAATAAGGCGACATCAACAAGGACTGCAGGAAATGAAGAAAATCAAACAATGGAAGCCACTCACTTACTCGGGCAATGTAATCTCCAAATTCTTGGGAGTATGAAACAACCTTTTGCGTACAAAAGAAAAAAAATCCGGTAGAGTTCTGTCAAAAAATCATGAAGAAGTACCACCTACTTATCGCTGCACTATTTCTGGAAGCACCCAAATGCCTCGAAAGCTGTATAACCGTCCATGTCTTCAGACCATCATCATGGCCCGAGAAAATAGGCGCCAACCTCAACATACGTGCCGGCATTAAATGAACAACAACTGACGCGAAAGGACACGACTCTTTGGATTCAGTTCGACCTAAAAATCTCCATGATTTTTAGGATATTGATAAAAAGCAACGGAAAATATCCGGGGGATCGCAAGTCATTAAGAACAGTCATCTACACTCGGCTCAGAGAATGTCTCTCGTCTTTTTCCTCCTTGGAAAAGGTATGATTCTCTTATTTCTAGGTTTATCCTTTATGTTATTTCATTTTGTTTTGCAGGATGTCTATCTCATTTCTGCCCGACTCACCGGGATCTCCAAGCGACGGATCGTCCAAGGCCGATCGACAGGATAATAATTCATCGCCCCCAGGCAATCAAAACGTCTCCTAAAAAATAATGGCTTATGCACGCAGTTGCAAATATATGCCGATCGGTATATACTATGATGGATTACGGATCTGGATTACCGGATCCTTAAGACGGCGTCAAAGTTGAATGGTGTTATCAACGCATCAAAATCTTAAAAGATCTCCTGTATTCGCGATGGAATAGTTATGATACACGAATTTCGCCTCATTTAAAAAAAACAAAACAAAACAAACAACAACAACATGTAGCAAAAGAAGAAGAAGAAAGGGAAATAAAAGAAAGCTAGATCAATCGACCCTGCTCCAGTGACATCGTTTCAACCCAATTGGTGGCGAAGCAGCGACTCGCCTGACGTGTTGGCAATCTTGATCATGATGATGATGAAATAACGGATTGTGCATAGAATCTAGCCAAGATCACAGTATAAAATTGAAGCACACTGAAAGAGGCGCAGTCAGAAAATAAATTTTGCTTCCCTATGAGAAGAGAGACTCTTACGATACTCGATTGGTTCAACCACGCCTCTGCATGCTGAATTAATGGTATGCCACATTCACCTCCAGATGTCTCCCTATTCTTTACCATGGAATTCGCATGAATTGTTACAGATACCTTTGTAAGAGGATCATATTGCAAAGCAATGACAATCGCCTTTTCTCTCTTGAGATCCAAAAGACGGACCATGAATCCACGACACACGTAAGCCTCCAGAAGATGCCGGCCTATAGGTCCGATACAACTCGATATCATATCTGATGTACGAGGAAGAAGAGGCAGAGGATACTTTATATGGTAATTTGAATCAAGAAGTCCCACTAAAGAGGCGCGATAAGAACTTCATATCCTCGTCAGGGATAACCAGAAAATAAGACGAAGTCATCCAAAAGCCACCTTTTTATAGGCATCGAAACTTTTGGAATTCTCTAAACATTCTCTTGGATGGCTATCACGCGTACGCATGTCTCCAATTAAAGCGTCGTCCCTAACATATAAGCAAACATTAAATGCACATCAGTGGACGAAGCGTCACCTTTGATACTTGTGCAAGCATTGAATGTATAACGGTTATTTGGAATCGACGGATACGACTTTTCGAATTGAAATGTCTACGACGAATTCAAAGATCCCGCCAAAATCGCAGGATGATGCCACGCCCGGTCGGACCCATTTTGGGGGGGGGGACAAGTGATAACTGAGAAAAATAAATCTTTGAAGGCCCAATGAACACGGCCCACTGATGACAGAAAGAGTGACAGAAAAAGAATGAGCCAAATGGTGACACAAGCAGAGTAAGCACCCGATCGGACTGATGGGACAGCTCGCCCTGATAGCCCACTGGCACAAGCCAACATCTACCATATATCTGCTTCCTGTCACATTTCAGCTCACCCACTATCGCTGACGGTTATCACCTCTCGAGGTACTCAAGCACCCCCCTCCAAGATCTCCTATATATAGCCAAAATCATAATGGCACCAGGTATTGAACTCCTGAGACTCTCTCTCTCTCCATTATTATCTCCAAGTTACTAACTTAAGCTTCGAAGTGTTAACGCCTGGGTCCGACCGAGTACCCCTTCTTGCAGGTTCAGCAGTCTTAACAGCCTCACTACTGTCTTCTCCTCTCATAACAAGATAAAGACAATTTAAGCTTTATCAATCATATAGGGAAAAATGCCTCGGCCAAATTAATATCGCAACTATGAAGATTATTCTTACAAAAATACTGTAAAAAAAAAAGAGAGAGAGGATCAAATGTCTAAATCGACAATCTCCACAATGGTGGGAGGAACATCTGGGTCGGCCACGGGCTGTGAAGATCCCGGAGCATCGGCAGGGTTAAGGTCCACATTAGGGCCAATCGCTTCTGATGAAGCAACCGGTAGCGACTCAAGCGCATGAGGCTCTTCATCCTCACTATCACTGGAAGGAGGGTCGGGCAAGACTCCTGGATCCTCCATCCAGCTGAGGTCGGCTCCAGGAAAGCGCCGCTCGGCCGCATAAATCAACCGAGTCAATAACCATCCCTGAGCCTCTCCCAGCTGCTCCAACAACTCTTCTCTCTGGGCAGTGAGAGCATCCTCCAGTCTTTTATCCCACCCTGCCTCCTTTTCAGCCAAGAGGGTCCTCAGCGACTCATGCTCGCCTCGCAGATGCTCGTGCTCCTCCCCAACTTTTGAACAATTGGAAGATAGACGTTGGCACTCTTCCCTCTGCCTGGTTGCCTCCTCCTCGAATTTATGCATTAAAGCATTTTCGGCAGTCAGGCGGGCCACGTCCCCCTTAAGGTGATCCACCTCTCTTTGTCGAACTTGCATGTCTTACGCAAGATAAGCGGCCTCCTCCTTCAGTCCCTCAAGCTCCGACCGGACACGAGAGGACTCCCTCTTAGCAGCCTCACACTCATTCTCTGCCTCCCTTCTTGTTCGATCGGAGTCTTTGAATTTTGATTTACAGAGGTTCGCCATGCCATGCAAGCGCAATCCCCTTTTTATTGGCTAAAAAACAGAAGAGGAAAGGTAGAAGGGCCGGTCAGTTGAACAAACAACAGTCGGACGAAAATAATAATAATAATAATAAATAAAATACTGCTTTAAGCAAAGAGTACCTCTAAGCTTTGTTGCTGAAAGAGACTGCATTCTCGGGACAGCATATCAGGGTTTCCTATTGCCCTGAAGTCATCCTCCTGAAGCATACCACAGCACAAGTAGTTTGATACAGATTTGCTGTCAATGGACCAGCTGGGGCCGAATCGGCTTTTCAAAACCTCTCATAATGAGGAGCCCCGACTTTCAGCAATCCTCGTAGCTGCATCTAGGGCACTCCCTTTGTTTCTGGCCGCGACCCTTGCATCTACCGCAGCTATCAGCTCATCGACCTTCCTCCTGGCCGCATCTTGGAACGCCCTTTGGGCACCATCGCCCCCTTCGGTCGTATCTAACCAGACGAATTTCCCCTGTTCTTGGGCTATTCGCTCCCTCTCAGGGTCAGGTTCATTCCCGGAAGTTAAGGCTGAGGAATGACTCTCAGGAAGAGGTCGTTCATAAAAGGGCCTTGTAGGAATCTGAGAGAGGCAGGTAGTAATCACCGCACCATCACCAGGGGCAACTGTGGGAGTATCGACGGTGGGAATAGAAACTTGAGCCTCTGAAGAAGATGCGAGTCTCCTCTTTTTATTCCTCCTCTCTCCCCTCGCAGCCCGATCAGCCTCTATCTTTGCTCTGGCCCGATCAGCCAACTGCTTGGCAACATCATCTCCTCCAGCCATTGCGATTACAACTACATTATGAAAGCAAAAGATAAGTATTTCTCCAGTTAATATGCTTTATAAACTTGGAATTTATGATTATATAAATGCATAGATAAATTCCTCCTGTGCTTCTACTACAATAACTTCGCTCTCCGATAATATTGAGGTTTAGGCCTACAACCAGGCCGCCCATCAGCAAGCCGACCGATCTATGGAAGGGACAATCACGGAAGTGTTAGAGGAAGATTTCATCACCAACGCCGACGCCCCATCAATGACCAATAGGTCATCCGTCATCCTTACAACTAAAAGCCAAAGCTGTTGTAACGGCCCCCCTGTAAAGGTTACTTCGGAAAGGATAAACCTTAACAGTTATCTCTTCTACCGGTTTGAAAAAGAAAAACCATAGTCTCACAATCTCCATTGGCTCAAAGAAGGCCCTTATCAACGGGTCAACAAAAAGAAGAAAGAAAGGAAGAAGAAGAAAAAGAAAAACCAAAGGCAAGTACCAATGGCTCACCTGAATGTTCTTGCAAAAACTCCGAAATCGTTGAAAAAGCGAACTCCAAACTGCTGAAATAGTAGAAGCCACAAAAAAAATTCGGCAGAACTTTATTAAGGATCGCTGGAATAGAAAGAGAAAAATCGCCATAAGGGCATCTATTTAGAAGCAAATTGATTCTAGAAAACTCCAATTACTACTCGCTGGATGGTTGCCACGTGTATTTAATCTACCAATGGCAGTTACAGAAAGCGAAGTGGCGCCTCCAGCATGCGCATTAGCAATGAATGCACGATAGCCGCCTGAAAGAGTGCAAGACATGACTTATTAAATTCGAAAGGTCCGCTCAAAAATCCCGCCAAAAGCCGGAAAATAATCCGATCGGACCCTCCGATGGGGGGACAAGTGATAACTACTGAAAAAACATTCTCCAAAGGACCAGTCGGCCTGGCCCAGATGACATTTGAGTCGGCCCCAAAATACCAAAAATAGGCCAGAAGGCAGCTCCAGAAAGAACTACATCCGGCCGGACTGATAAGACAGCTCGTCCCATCAGTCCACTGACACAAGCGAGCGCCCATGCTTTCCATCCGCCTCCTGTCACATCGCCGCTTACCTACCCTGACTACCAGTTATCTCTTTCCAAGGCACTCAAGTGCCCCTCAAAAGATCTCCTATAAATAGCTGTAAGCGCAAATAACACAAGGTACTGAGTATCTAAAACTCCCTCTCCGAACTCCTCTTATATAAAAGTCACTGACTTAAGCTTCGGAGTAAAAGGCCCGGTTCCGACCGGGCCCTCCTTTCTTTCTCGCAGGTACCTTCATTCAGACCAATTGGCTCACTCCATCAACGACTTTATCTTCCTGGAGAAACTGTCAATCCTATGACGTTAACCCTCTCTCTGTAAGATAAAGTTGCTTTGAGCTTTATCATTAGGGATGAACATTGATCGGTTAACTGATCCATTAATAATTTTATTAAATCAGTCAATTAATATCGGTTAACTATTATATCGATTTTAATTTTTAATTCGATTTTTCAGATCAGTTTATTGGTTAACCACTAAAAATTTTTAATATATAAATGTAATAAATTGTACAATTTATAATATTATTTTTAATAGTTTAATGCTTTAAAAATGAAAAAAATACTAATCAAATACAATATTCATTAAAATAATCAAAATAAAAATAAAATTTTCATAATTAATTATGAAAATTAAAAATATTCAATATAAAATTAACAACAAAACTCTAATTATACACATAATTTTAATGTTTATTTACTAAAAATATATATTATATAAAATTATATATCATAATATTTATAAATTACACAAAAATTAAAAAATATAAGTATAAAATTTAAAATATAATTCATAATATATATATATATATATATATATATATATATATATATATATATATATATATATATATATATATATATATATATATATATATATTCGGTTTCAGTTTTGGATCGGTTAATCATCGATTTTTAAAATAAAAATTATAAATCTAAAATTTTAGTTCGATTAACCTAAAAATCGATTTAATTTTGGATTGATTTTTCGGTTAACCTTGCTCACCCTCCTCCGTCTCTTACATGGCCTCAAGAACAAAAAGCAACCCACTTACCCTTATCCGAAGCAGAAAATATCGTTGGTGCTTGGCCCTTCTATAAATAGGATCCCACTCTTAATTCCATTAAATCATTCATCTTTAGCACAGGTTATAAAACTAGAATCAAAGATGCCTCCACCTTCATCGCTGTTACCGAGAAGATCGGTGGAGCTGATTTTGAAGAGGAGGCATCACTTTGCTAAATTCACTAGACACACTCTCACTCTTGATGATTTTCACCATTTTCTATTCTCTATAGATCTCAATTCCCCTCTTTTACAAAACCAGGTGATCCTATTTTCTAATTTCTTCTTATGGGTTCTGGACATTCAATCTTTCGTTAGTTTTTATGGATTTTGCTTTGGATCTCCAATCTTTTTACTCTTTTGGATGTTTGTGTGTTTGATTCGAGTTTCTCTAAATGTTGATCGAAAAGTGTTCGAATTTCTACTTAGATAATGTTCATAACTAATATCAATTTCAAGAAGAAGGGGAGACGCAAAGGAGGGCAGAAGGCGGTTGGTTAGGAAATTGGGTAGAAATAGAGAATCAGAGATAACTGTTCTGTAGAAATAGGTATATATACATATAAGTAAAATGATGAGTTTAATAAACTTCGATCGGTTCGGTCATTTCAGTTTTTTAATTTTAAAAATCAAACCAAATCGATTAAATTTATTTTTAATTTTTGTTCAAAACCGAAAATTGCAAGAACATAACTAAATAGATCAAAATTTATTCGGTTCGATTCGATTTTCGATTTTGGTTCGGTTCTATACACCCCTAGTTAGGCTCTTGTCAATCCTTACAAACATTATAATATGTATGTATAATTAAAAAATATGATACAATTTTTAAATATATAAATCAATTTTATAAAAAAAATTGATAATTAAATCTAAAAATAATTTTTGAATTTTGAAAATAAAAAATAAAAAAATTTATAATTTTACCGAACACATCCTAAAATGATTATTTTTTGCTCGTAAAAAATTTAAATGTTAAGTTTTTACCAATAAAAATACTGAGAATATCATTTTTTACCACTAAAAATATTAAATAGTCTGTTTTATTTTTCTTGAATAAAAATTTCAGTCAGCTAAAAAAATAAACTTTACCAAGTGAAAAAGTTATAAATTAGTATTTATATGAATCAAATATTATGTAACATATACTGAAAATTTCACCGATATGTTATTTTAATACATGTAACCATTGATTTGATATTTTTTTACTAAACATCATTTATTCTATTACTAATTAAAATTTGTCCCAAAAAATGATAAAAATGGACCATTTTAATACTTTCAGTAGCAAAAATTGACCATTTAATATTTTTAGGTGAAAAAATCGATCATTTTTAATATTTTAAAGGAAAAAACTGACAATAAAAATATTAAGGATAATTACTAACTAAAAAGAAAACAATGGGGATCAAAAATGCCTTTAACCCTTGTTTAATTACGTGCCAAGAACAATAAAAACTTGGTTATAACAATGATGTTTTGTAATTTATTCCTTGTTTTCTATTATACAGTGCATGTGTGAGTTGAAGGATTTGCTCATTAAGTAGTAAGGATGGGAGGAAGTACATCGGATTTTGACCCGAAAACTGGAGCCACGGTGTCAGGAAAGAATTCAGTTCCATGAAGATGGGTAATGTCTCCATTAGTAGCAACTCCAATGGGATAAGTAAGCAAATGGCCCGGCAAGTCATCTACTACTATATCATTGTACCAATCCCAATTTTCAGAAGCAATTTTGTTCACCAATTGGATACATTCCAGGGTCTCGGGTTGCCGAAAACATTCATCAGAACGGCTCAGGTGCTCGTACCATAATGACATTCTGAACCCATGAATCTGACCCCTTCCTTCTTTCCTGTCAGCTAAGTAATTCGGTTGGTATGCTCCCATTGCTATTTCTGTATCCCTCGCACCATCCATTGATCGTTGATTAATGTTCGCGGATCCTATGATTATGTATTCATCATCCACTGCGCAACCCAATACATCATCATATGATTATATTTCTAATAATATGATAAGCAAATTGAAAGACTTTTAACTTACCAATCATCATCTTGGCATGAACATAGATCATGAACCGCCTAGCTTCCTGTGCTCTTCTGTAATGGGAATTATGTTCAGGCCTTTCAGGAGGTACAAATTCCCCTGAATTCTTCGCCTCGCGATTCCCTAGACAGAAGAAAGATAAATAGTCCTTTGGATTTGAGTTGAGCCCTTCGCGTTGCAGGGCTTCAGCTATGTCACTATACATCATTTCCATTGTCTTGTTTTGCCATTTCAATATTGCCTGAACAGTTCCACTTTCAGGGATACCCTCAGGCCACATTGGGATCACAACGTACGCACTAAATCTTTCTCCAGCTTTGATCTTACTCACAATCTTTAATGACAGTTCTTTTGGTATGAGATTCAAAGCACCAACCTCTTCAATTTTAATGTCATTTGATGGCTTCCAGGCAAATGAGCTTCCAATGAAGTACTGATTTTCGATATAGATAAAATTCTTTGCTCGTCGAATGGCATTGATATAAGCATTCTGAATGCTTCTATCAATGACATTATCCTTCCAACTAACAAGACCAGCTCTGGCTGTGGCTTCAGGATCATCATCAGGGAAGTTAGAAACAGCTCCGCTATCAATGGATCGCAACAATTGAACATTCCAAGTTTCAGAATCATCTTCAGGAAACATATTGAAATTTGAAGGCACAAGTTGTTGAACCTGAACAAGCAATTCCTGCTTCCCACCTTGCCTTCTCCACCTCTGCTCAAAATTGGACAATACATCCCAAGCAACAGGACCCTCTAAACGGCAATGGATATCATGCCAAGGCTGCCTCGGTCCTCCCTGGATAATCGAGGCGTTGGCAATACTATGCTGATAAAAATTATTCTGATGAAGACTATCCAAACTCCTGAAAAGAGAATGAGAAGGATTATCATATCTCCCATCACAAAGATCAAGCCCGCCAATGAAACTCACAATCCTCCTCATTTCGGATTCTTCATCACCCAATATTCCACTATCCACCACCACACTCTTCTGATGGTGACTGAACATGGTGGAAATCTCCACATCTTGTATAAAGTACGTCCAATTATCAGGATTTCGAGGGCATAACACGCAATGGACATTCGTGTTATGAAAATAACTTCTAGTATCTTCATCATGTGTAGCCATTACTCCATCTTTCTTCAGTAACTTCAAAGAAGTTTTATCATCCCAAACAAGCATTAGCACCTTGACACCTTCATCAGCTTTTTTCTTCAGTAGCTCCCCAAGAATCATTTTTGGCCGGCTTGAATCCCTTACCAAGGTGATCTTAGTATACACAGACCATCCAGTAATATAAATGAAGTACTTGGCATTAGAAATAGCATCGAAAATATCTTCCCAGCATCGGTGCAATTGATAGCATTTCTCCTTATCAGTAAGGCTGATTTTAGGGTCAAAATCATAAGGAACATGAGCATCCTGATAAAGGGTAACCCTGCATCCACTTCTTTGAGGGAAAAATGTGTGGGGCACCCCCGGAAACATAGGACTTGTAATTCCTTTACTCCAGGTACTTGCTTTAGTTGCATCAAAAAATTCTAAACTGACATGAATTTTTGCACCTTTATGTATAGGTTTGTGATGTTTGTTCAAGACTTGAAGCCATTGATTGAGTTGTTTTCCATGGAGAAGTTGTGTAGCAGGCAAGTATGCTCGTCCGATAACTTGTGCTCCAATTGGATCTTTAATTTTGATAGAGAATATAACATTTGAAGCCATATGAGCACAGTAAACGTAGAAAGATTGATGCCATTTTCGATCAGAACGTCCATGTTTTAATTGTCTTGTACGCCCAACTCTTGCTTTGTCTAAATCAACCGTGGCATATAATCTACACAAACTTTTTCCACATACAAATGTCTCTTCAATGTTGTCTAGTACCTGCTCATCTAATTTATTACTGTTCTATTGAATTCTAAACCAAATAAATCCACTGCTATCAAGAATTATATGGCCACATGCATGCAAGTGAATTAAAAAGATGAATGTCAATCCACGTATCTTAGAGAATGATATATATATATATATCAGAAAGCCATCTTAATTATACGCAAAAACAATGAAAACTGGTAGTTAATGGATGAAGATTAGGTGAGGAAACTAATTTTCCATCCTAAGGCTAAAGCACTCTAAAAAAGAAATACAATTATCATAACTGGTATTAACTATAAAACACATAATTATTGAAAATTAACAAAAATATAAATACCTTGCAAAAGAAGGTGCAGCAACCAGGAGCTGAAAGCTTGACAACCTGAAAGATGGTGACGTGGAGTACCCCATGAAGCAAAACAGGAGCCATTTTCTGAGGTTCATCCATAATTTCACTACTACTTGATTCAAATTCACAATTACAGAAAATAAGAAAATGAAGAAGCTTTAACATCCATGAGCATTTATATAGAGATCGAAGATGAGACAAGGAAGACCAAGAACAAGAAGAAGAAGAAATTGTCAACTAATGTTGGTGAAAGCAAGAATGTGAAGAAAAAGGAAGAGAAGTTAATCGTAGAATGGAAGTTGAAGGCATTTAAAATATCTAATTGATTCGTAAGTAGCAGGTGAGTCCAGATGTGGCTAACTAAACCATAAAATTAAAAGCATATGATTTTTATTTATCCATTTTAAAATATCAACTTTTCTTTCTCTACAATTCTTGGAGTTTAGACCAATATTACCGTAATTCATAATGCTTAAAACATAATCAAACTCTTATATTTATATTTTTCGAGCAACTAGATAGTCATATGTTAGGTTTCCTATATAGGGTAGAATACTTTATATATAAACATATTGTAGAGCATTTTTAAAAAATCTAATCAGATTAATACAAAATTCAAATAATTAGTGGTAGGAATGGAAAAACACAATTAAACCTATGGTTAAAATTGAATTCAAGCCAATTTATGTGGTTAATCAGTTTAATTGAAGGTGCATTTAATATTTAAGAATTGGATTTAAATATCTAGTTAAGCAATGGTTAACAGTTGATCGTTCTTTTTGTATTTAACATTTTCATAGGGACAATTTTTATTTCTTAATTGAAATTATCATTTTATTCTGTATAAATATGAGTATATTAATTTTATACCTTGAGTACAACTTGTCAATACCGATAAGTATTGAATTTTTTTTATTGTATTGACATTAAATTTCAATAATTTGTATTTTTTATTTATACTTTTATTCTTAAAACTTTCAAAATTTGTATTTTAATTTTATCAATACATGTTATTTGCTAGAAATCAAATAGTTTTTCAATATTGCTATTGAATCAATTGCATCCCTGATAGAATCATTTTATCATTTGTTTATGAGATAGGCCCAATTGCATTGAGCTGTAAGTCATATTTTTTTTTATTTTTTTTAACGAATTCCATTTGTGGATGTTAGACATGATAATTTCAAAAGTCAATCCTCAATTTAAAAATCAAATCCATCCAATTTGAAGTCACACAGCAACATGCATTATTCCCACTAAACAATCACTCATTCCAATATCTTTTATTTTATGCAAATTGCACAATTTTAGAATAGATAGTAGCTGACCTTGAATCAGTCTTTCAACTAGGTTTCATGTGTACACCCACAAAAATAGACCCATAATTAAATACATGATGGTATTAGAAGGATTACATCAGTTATCGAATTTTGGAATTTAATAACTAAATGCTCACAAAAAATAATTTGTAACATAAAAAATTATAAAAATACTATTTTGTTTTAATTAAAATAAAAAATAACTTGAAAATTAATTTTATATATTATCATAATGATAACTACGAACACCGCATATAATTATTATATCATTTTAAATTTAATTAAATTTATAAGTTGGGCCACTGGATGAAAAGAGTGTCATGTTATCATGTAAATATGGCATGTACAGAAGACAAAAAAAATCTAAGTAACTAATCGTGATCTATTTGTAATGTTGATCGGTCCCAAAATAACATGATAATTGATAACTACAAAAATTACATTTTAAAAGGCCCAATCATTTCGGCCTAATAAGTATTTGAGACGGCCCAAATCTGCTAACAAAAAAGAGTAGCTTGAACTGGAAGATAACATAAGGAAGCGTGATGGGACGTCCTATCCTGCCAGCTCACTGGCATAAGCCAACGCCTACCCTCTCTACCTACTTTCAGTCATATCGCCGCTCACCTGCTCTGACTGACGGTTATCATCTCCCCAAGGCAATTAAGTACCCCTTCCCCAAAACATCTCCTATAAATAGCCAAAAACACGATGGTAGTAGGTATTGAACTCCGGAAACCCTATCTCTCCTTTTAGCTCTTACTCCCAAGTCACTGACTTAAGCTTCGGAGTGCTAACGCCTGAGTCCGATCGGGCACTCCATTTTTGCAGGTCCTTACTTCCTTCTAGTCTCCAAACTGCCAGCTATTCCTCCAGCAAGATAAGGCATTCCTGGTCTTATCATTTGGTGCTCTCATTGAGAGACATGGCAGACTTAAGATCTTATGAAAATGTGATTCGCCGAGATCGTAGTGGTAGTAACCAGGACAGATTTGAAGTTTCGAGGCAAAGGAAAAGATCCTTCAGAACGTCGCCCGAAGGGAGTCCCCTCCTAGATCTCGGTGATATGATGGCGCAACAACAGGATAACACCCCTATTACTGTAGGTAACATGCATGCTGTACTTAATCGCCTCACTGAGGGCGTGGTGCAAGCTTTGGAAATTGAAAACATGCACAGAGCTCTTGAAGACGGTCAAGAAAAGGACCTGATGGCAGAAAGTTTCGAAAGAAGAAAGAACAAGGGGCTCTCCTTGAAAGAGCCCAGCGTTTATGATGGGATAAAGGCAAGTGTCAAAACTGCGAACAAACGCAATAAGGCCAAAGAAGTGATGTTTTTAAGCAGAGATGTTTCTCACCCCTCCAGTAGATTATATGCTTCATTTTTTAATGAGCAGGAAGAATGTGCGCCTAGTCATGCTTGCCTCCAAAGGACAAAAGGAGAGTTCACTCCTGCGGCGACAAGTAGTGAGGATGAGTGGTTCGAGCAAAGACCGAAAAGGTTTGGCTTGGCAAAGTCAAAGAAAGAGATGCTGGGGAAAAACATCTGTAATGTGACCTCCCCTTTCTGCAGAGAAATTCTGGAGTCCGAGCTGCCTCCCAAATGGAGAGACGTAGTGATAGACAAATATAAAGGTAAAACGGACCCTACTACTCACCTTGTAGAATTTTTGACTACAGTGCAGGTCTATACTTTTGATGAGAGGATCGCCTGTAGAGTCTTTCCGACCACTTTAGGAGGGTCCGCCTTGAAATGGTTCCTCAGACTTCCCCCTGCATCAATTGCCTTCTTTCAATAGCTCC